>JAPMOQ010066021.1:219405-230102 GCA_026543055.1 Argiope trifasciata
TGACATCCATTTTTAGAAAGACAAAACCTTTTTTCCATGCCTTGTGACAATTGTCAACAAGGAATGACACCACGATATTATAAGTATAGATGTATGTTGTAGAATTACTTCTTTCTTAACATTTGGACTTTAAGTAGGAACTTTTTATAAACAAATATATGAGTAATAAAAAAATGAAGTTTAGAGTACATTTAGTCTGGCATAAGTTCCTTCATATGTAAATAAATGGCATTCCTTTTGATATTTGTTACCATTGGGTTTGCATAAGTACCAGGCGTTTCTTTGACGTCCTATATTTTAATAAAAAATTATATTTTATAAATTTATGAATAAAAATTTTCTTCTACTATTAAGTAATAGAAATGAATGTCGTTAATGAAACTCGCATTTGCTATATTATTCTTCTCCACTTTGAGATTACAAGAAATAATTACTCAGTATGCAAATAAAGGGCATTTCTTTGATTGCTGTTACTATAGGGTTGGTGTATAAATATCAGACGGTTTTTTGACGTGCTCTATTTCAATAAAAAATTATAATATTTTAGGACTTTTTGAATGAAAATAGTCATCTGCTCTGTAAGTACGAAAAATAGATAAATTTATGAATGAAAATATTCTTCTACTCTTAAGTAAGAAAAATAGCTTAAGTATCTTGTCTATAATGATACTCAAATTCGCTATATTATTCTGTATCACTTTGAAAGAAGAGGGAAAGCAGCTCAGAGATTTTGCAATTCCTAAGAACTATAAGTCAGAACGTAATCAGCGAATGTCGATGTAGGGAAGAGGTACACCATCGGATTTCGTCGACTAGGCAGTTTGGGCTGCCATGGAAGGAGAAGAATTCCCTTGACTAATCGAATGCTGACCGATAACTTCAATATTTATCATTCAACTATCTTTCATCATATCAAAAATCTTGGAAAGTTATGGAAACCGGCCGCATTGATTTCCCACGAACTTAGTGACATTAATAAAGCCAAACGCGTGGTGACATCTTAATAAGCCAGTAACAGCTAATAGACATTTACGTACGTTTTTGCAGAATGGTTAAGTTACTGGACTTCAAACCCGAACATCGCAGGTTCGATCATTCTCTGCAAATTATTGATATCGGACAGCGAACGTTTAAAACTGCTGTCGTGGCGCCTTCTACCCGCAGCAAACAAAACTAACACAAAGTCGTCAGACTCACTTGACGCAGCATTAACTCTCTCCACTCGCCATTATGCTTGGCGACACCAAAACACCTTCTTCACTCACCAAAACGCTTGGCGGTATCGAAGCATTCTCTTCGCTCACCAAAACGCTTGGCGGTGTTTAAGTTATCTCTTAGCTCACTATAACGCTTGACGCTAAAAAATCGTTCGTCTCTACAGAACTCACTGGTAGGGAGTATTGTGGTGACAACTTAATAAGCCATTAATAGACAGGAGCGTACGTTTTTGCCGAATGGCTAAGTTACTGAACTTCAAACACGAGCATCGCAGGTTAGATCATTCTCCACAAACATGTCTGAATTTCCATTGATTTGCTTCCACGAAATGAGTAAGAATCCGTGTTTTCAAAAACCTCAAAAGAATGAAGGTTGCAAAACGATTAGCTAACGAACAAAGGGCATTTAAAGGCAAATATTTATGACATTTGTGATCACTTAGGGAAAGATACCAAATCATGGATTGCCTTCAAAAACTATGAATTCCCTGCTCGTGTAATCAAGCGTCTTCCATGCAAATGTGAGGCAGTTATTCAGATGGATGGTGACTACACTCCAGAATAACCATTTAAAAATATTACTGTTTAGCCTTCATGTTTCCTTTTTCATAATAAATAATATTCTGTATCTGATAATACCGTTTAACATGCCTAATAATTATGCTCTAACCCAAAACATTTTAGGGAAAAGAATGATAATATTGTTAGTTATTCAATTACTGATCATGTGAACATTATAAATCATATCTTGTTGAAAATTCAGTAAATATCAAAGATATAAAAGCTATGACAATGGATTTTCATTTCAAAATCAAGTTTTTTTTATATTACTTTTAAGCATTATCAAGCCACATCTACTTTTTAGAAAATATATAGGAAAACAGTTTATTTAAATCTAAATTTAAAATAAATCGAAAATAAAAATTGTCCCAAAATTTTATACTCGATAAAACCTTGAAATTTTTATCATTTCTCTGCAGCTAATATTTTCATTCCGTTCTTGTTAACCAGTTTTAATTCAATGTGTTGAATTACCTGATTATTCTACAATGTAAGTTAAGCCTGAAAGGAATAAAATTTTTTGATACATTTATCTAAACAGTGAATAAAGAATAGATTTAAAAGCAGTAATTTATCTGAAAAAGTCTTTTTTTAAACTTAAAAATATAATTATATTCAAATTTTTCTACTTTTAATAGTAGTATCAATTGTATCATATTTAAATTATAGAGTTACTAGATTTTTCTATAAATGTTGAACGCCTACATCTTTACAAAATTTTCTAGAAAGCGAAACATTTTTTGATAATCGCTTTTAAAACAGAACATAAAACTTGAAACAAATAATAATTCAGATTCTTTAAGAAAAATATTTTATGGAAGCTTAGTGATACATATATCGGTGATTTCAATGTATTCTTGTTTGTGTACTTCAGATTAACTTCAAGATGAAAGACAGTGAAAATACAGTGCAGTGAAGCTAAGAAAATGCGAAAGTGAGTGGAAGCTAAGAAATTAATGCATAAAAGAAACGCGTGCAGGAAGTCTTTTTGTTATTTATAAACTTTGACATGTTGTTAATAAGGATTAATTTTATTTTCCTTGCAAATTTTTAATTCTCATGTTCTGCTCTGAAGTAGGTAACATTGAATGTTGTTAACCCAGATTTTGTATCTCAAGGTGATTTCCAATTTTTTTCCTTGATTTTTAATCCAGTCCGTTTCGTCCTTCCAGAACTTAAGAATTCTCTAATTAAGACCTATGCATTATTTTATGGAAGAGTCGTGTTTTTACATTTCATATAATTCCACCTTGATATATTTCGTTGCTTGCTGTTGCGTGCAAATGAAGTAGTTATTTTACTTAGTTTTGAAAGAAATGATGAATAGAAAATTTCAGAAATGATTAGTAAGTATTCTTTACTCAAAAAAATATTAGACATGTTAAAATTCGATAGTATAATAATATACACCATAAGCATTTTGACTGATTCATAAAAACAGAAAAATCTGGAACGAAAGCAGATTCATTCGTAGAAGATTTGCGCACATGACTAGACATTCGTAAATCTAAAAGGTAAGAAACTCTTGAAACAGAAGAAATCACGTTTTTTTTTAATATTTATAGACAGGTATTTGTCCAAATAAAATTTCTTTATAACAAGATTTGGGCCACTGTGGCCTGGTGGTAAATTCTCGCCTTTGAAACCGGAGGGTTTCAGGTTAGAGACTCAATTCCACCGAATAACCGTCGTGTGACGCTGTCTCTTGCACGTTAAATCCGTCAAGCCAAAGGTCCTCCCACTAGGTGTGATGTCGTGAGAGGGGTTTGACAGTTCAGGTGTCGTCCTCGTCATCTGACAATGGTTCAAAATCACAAGGTCCATTCCAAAATATCCCTACTCTTGCTTTAAAACGGGAGATTAATCTAACTAAACTAAAATTTATAACACGATTTAGAGGTTTTAATTCATAGCAAAGGAGGCAATGGTTCATAGCAGAGGGTGTAATGTCACAAATAGCGTAAGTTATATTATGCTCAACTTTTCTTGGTGGATTCCAAGCTATAAAGTCATGTTTGGAAACGAAGATGCCACAAGGTTGCTGAGAACGCTTACACACATCCACTTATGAATAATACTCAGGGTTGATGGCATATATTTTACACACATACACTATTAACAAAACTCAGGATTGAAGATGTACATTTTACACACAACCACCTATTGACAATTCTTAGGAGTGATGATATGTATTTTACACACATCCATATATTGACATATCTGAGTATTGGCGACATGTATTTTACACACATCCATATATTGACATATCTGAGTATTGGCGACATGTATTTTACACACATCCGGCTATTGACAAGGCTCAGTATTGGTGACATGTATTTTACACACATCCGGCTATTGACAATACTCAGTATTGGAGACACATCTTTTATTCAGAACCTCCTCTTGATTAGACTCGGGATTAGCGATATACATTTTACACAAACACCTTTTGAGAAAACTCAGGAATGGTGTCGTGTATTTCATGCACATCCATTTGTTGATAAGGCTCAGGATTGGTAACAGGTATTTTCCGTATATCTTGTCTGTAGACAAGACTCATAAATGGTGACGTGTATTTTACACATTTCTACTTATTGACAACCTACCTACTGACAGGATTGGCGAAGTGTGTTTTAGACACATCCATCTATGGCAAAGCTTAGGATTAGCGAAATGTAATCTATTGTCCTGACTCTGAATTGGCGACATGCGTTTTACACATTTCAACATTTTAACTATACTTAGGGTCATAGGCGCCGAGCATTTTACACACATCCACTTGTTGATAAGACTCTGAATTAGTGACATGTGTTTTACACACTTCTACCAATTGACAAAGCTTAAGATTGTGACTTGTATTTTAAACATATTCACAAGTTAAAGAGGAGATTTTCCTCGACATGTATTACTTATAATGTCATATAATCTGTTGATGATAACTTGAATAAATCTATCAAATTTAATCATTCTAGAATAAAACACACTGATGGAAAAAAAATCCCAACACTACGAAGGAGATGTGCTAGATAAACGAAATTTAGTAGGCGTGTTTATACATCTGAAAGATAACGTCGATTCAAATTTCGAGCTACGCGCGTAAGTTTGGCGCTAGTAGCGACACTATGAACATGCAAATGAGTTTTGCTTTAAATAAGAGCTGTAAGGTTCGTGATCGTTATTTACAGTTGAGATTTGGCGTAGTAGGTTAATATTAGTCAAGGATGCCTCTGAGAAGATGAAGAAGCCATTATCAACAGCTCACTGAGTTTGAACGAGGTCGTGTTGTAGGGCTACGGGAAGGTGGGTTTTCTTTCCGCGATATTTCTGAAAGGCTTAGCTTTGCATATATCCACTTTGCATGAGTATTGGCGGCAGTGGTCAAGAGAAGGTACTGCCTCAAGAAGACCAGGTTCCGGGCGGCCACGTGGTACTACTGAGAGGGAAGACAGTCGTATTCGGTGTATGGCTGTGGCTAATCGTACTGCGTTTGCAGCTGAAATTCGAGCTGCAGTTGGCACCACAGTGACACAACGAACTGTTACAAATCGGTTACTTGAAGGACAGCTCCGATCCAGACGCCCTGTACAGTGCATTCCACTGACTCCAAACCCTGCCGTTTGCGACGTGAGTAGTGTTAAGCTAGAGCTCACAGGAAGACGGAGTGGAGATCTGTTGTATTTTCTGATGAAAGCCGGTTCTGCCTTGGTCGCAGTGATAGCCGTTTCTTGGTTAGAAGGAGACCAGGTGAACGCCTGCTAGTGACCTGTCTGTGGCCTAGACACACAGGGCCTATTCCTGGAGTTATGGTTTGGGGAGCAATTTCGTATGACAGCAGGAGCACTCTCGTGGTTATCTCACGCACCCTGACTGCAAATTTGTACGTCAGTTTAGTGATACACCTTGTTGTGCTGCCATTCATGAACAGCATTCAAGGCGGTGTTTTCAAACAGGATAACGTTCACCCTCATACCACTGTTGTAACCCAACATGCTCTATAGAGTGTCGACGTGCTGCTTTGGCCTGCTAGATCATCAGATCTTTCTCTAATCGAGCACGTATGGGACATCATTAGACGTCAACTCCAGCGTCATCCACATCCAGCATTAACCGTCCCTGCATTGACCTCCCAAGTGCAACAGGCATGGAACTCCATCCCACAAACGTATCCGACACCTGTACGACTCAATGCATGCTCGTTTGTATGCTTGCATTCAAAATTCTGGTGGTTACACCGGTTACTAATGTACCAACATTTCACATTTGAAATGGCTCTTCTCGCCAAAGGGCTCTACATGTAATCGTGAAACTTTAATGCAGAGGTGTCCAACCTTTTCGCGGCACGGGCCGGATCGAAATTAGATCCATATTATACTGGTCACATGTATATACAAATTGAAAAATATCATTATGAGTAAAGTTGCATTAAATACTATTAATTAATACTATTTTATTGTAACTTGAAAATACAAAATACTAAACAAAGTATAATTATATAATTATTTTATATAAATTGAAATATTTTCATGCAACTTCTAATACGAATGATGAAACTGTTTTTTTTTTGTTGTTGTTGAAAAATGTTTTTATAGTTGGGATCAAAATTTGTTACACCAATCATAAGCAATGATTGCAAATGATTATCAAATAAATTTGC
This sequence comes from Argiope trifasciata, assembly GCA_026543055.1. NCBI lineage: Eukaryota > Metazoa > Arthropoda > Arachnida > Araneae > Araneidae > Argiope > Argiope trifasciata. Next base: position 225,838 of record JAPMOQ010066021.1, read on the forward strand.
TCTATATTTTGATTTGAGATATTTCATTCGAGAAGAAGTTTGTTCGTACACGTAAGTAGTCCCAAACATTGAAATGAATTTACGAGCAAATTTCTTCAAATTTGGAAACTCTTTTGCATCCAAATATTTATAAAAATCTATTAAGTTTCCTTCCTTGTATTTGTCCTTGATTTGTTCGTTTGCTTGAAGATCAATAATTTCTATTTGAAGCTGGCTTGAAATTTCAGCAACGTTGCAATCAAATGGATTTTGGAGGGTTTTAAAACATCATTATGTTTTAAAACACTCCGCGGGCCGGATAAAATCACTTGGCGGGCCAAGTTTGGCCCACGGGCCGTAGTTTGGACACCTCTGCTTTAATGAATTAAATATATTACCTAGACAAACGTATTCCTAAAATTTCATTACTATACAATACTTTTTTCTTGGTGTTGGGATTTTTTTTCCATCAGTGTATTTAGGATACAGACTGAAATTTCATAGACTTATTAAATGAACTTAGAAACGCAAAATTATTCTTTCTTTTCTTAATATTTTTGATTTCAATTGTTAAATATAATAAAAACATTTGTCTTTATTTGTATTTCTTACTATTAACTTTTATAATAAAATGATTATATTGAAGAAAATTATTGAATTTCTAAAAAACACACATACGTTTATCGCAGAGTGACCTGGCGTACCTTTTCTGCTACAAAAAAATACAATCAATAAATTGATACTTAAATAGTTTTGTCATTGAAACCAGAATAAACTTTTCACAGACATTCGACCAGCTTTTGTCTAGAAACAATGCTAAGTCACTTGAAACAAAATAAAATGTAACATAAACAGTAAAATAGCCAAAAGAAGACGGCTTCTTGTGCTATAAATAATTATTTCCACATTTGTGTGCCTGACCCTTGTAATTGATGTTGATTACATGCCCTTTCATAATTTTTTCGTTGAAAAATTCTTTCTTTGATCCTGAACGATGTTCTTTTTAAGTAGAAACTTTTGCTGTAGTTTTAAAAGGAAATTTAAAGTAACGTTTTTATGTAACTAAAAATAAGATAAAACAAAATACGTCTCTTTAAACCTTTTATGAAGTAAGCATGCTATTTCGGAGGGAGAACAACATATTTGTCAAACAATTATAGCTGGATGGATATTAGCTACAGAATTTTTTTCTCGTGTCCGTGTATCCACGGAAAAGGGGTGCAGTAGCTTCTGAGGGTAAAGACCCCTGAGCACCCAGAGGGCAGAAGTTTGACTTGTAGCTCAATGAAGACACACACATTCGCTTGCACAGCCCCTTTTTACAGGGGGGCACATTCACACGCCTCACAGACAGAACATAGAGTAACAACTATGCCCCAACCGTGACTTGAACCCGGGACGCCCAGATCACGGGGAAGACAAGCTACCCCTGTGCCAGGACGAGTGCTACAGAATTTTCATAGTATAAATAGTTTTTGAAATTTCAAGATACACTTTGTATCAATATAATGAATTATATTGAACGTATTTTATTTTAAAGAAATTTTTAGAAGATTTTTTAGAAGTTAAGTTTTTTTAAATTTTAATTTGTATCGTTTGAGAACATGATGTTGTTTTGGTTTGAAGTTTTTGAAGCTTCAAAGTACGCTGGCAACAGACGGTTTATCGTTTTTAATAGAATCATTTTTCTCTTTTAGAAATATTAGAAAATGATGCAGAAGGTTGTCACATTTGAAGATTTATCGCCAAATTAAGTTACAAAAAGAATCCCAGTCCTATATTTATAAGATATTCTTCTACATTTGTTTCTATACCATCAAGCATGTAATCTGTATCCATCATTCTGCAAAGAACACAAATTTTTAAAAAAATTCCTCACAGTTTACGAAACAATGTAGAGTAAGTACATGCCAATTGTTTAGCTTTTAAAGCATTTAAAATGAGTTTAAGAATTTCCAAAATACATTCTTAAAGAAAAACCTAACTCGAAAATTTATGATTGTGCATCAAAATTTTGAAATATTATACTTAACATTATGGAGTATATAATGGTGTACGATTCCATTTGGAATGGAAATTTTGGAAAGTGTTTAAAAAATAGTTACATTTAGAAAGTATATAGAATGCTAAAATGCATAAGTTTAATTCCAAAAGTGTTTTCAATGGATATTAAGAAATCCGCACGAAAGTGTCTAATGCCAAACAAAAAAATATATTTCAAATTTTTACCAAATGACTTGTTCAAATTCTTGAAGATAGTTCAAAAAAGATAGTTGCTCATTTAAATTTCTTAAAACTGAAGAAAATTCAATCTATAGTACAAAACATTCGATGTGCAATAGATCAAATCATTTAAAAAAATAAAAGAATTAATTGTTAATTTTTTTTTTTAAAATCTACTAAAAATTTAGAGCAAAACTTTTTCATTGAGCATTTACTATCTAAGCAATCTGTATTATATGGAAGTTTTAAATTCAACTGTTTACTCTTGCGACTATTTTATTAGTGTACATATAGCTTCGAAATTTCGGTTTTCATAAGTTGGATTTAAGATAGTGACATTATAAACACATTAATGATAGTAAATTAACCTCTAAATGCTATCATTACGTTATTATATAAATATATTTTGAAACGAACAACCTTAAATTTCCTACAAAAAAAAATAAATGTTGTTATCATGACTAGAAGGAAATAACTTATTACAATTAACAGTTTACATATACCAAATGAACTTAATCTGAATAATCATTCAAAACAAACATTTCATTAAACATTTCAATGAATATAAATTAACAACAAAATGACTATCAATATGTTATGATATAAAACATATTTTGAAACGAACAACTTTAAATTTCTAACAAAAAAATAAATGTTGTTATCCTGATGGAAAGAAATTTAATCATTCTAATTAACAATTAGATTATGTTAAATGAACTTTAAAAACCATTCATGAGACAAATATATTTTATCTCATAATTATATTTAGCAACGGTCTTTATATTTTCAGAACGAATCACATGATAATAAAATGAACAACTGATCACTAATTTTTAAATAAGTCATTCTAATATCGAATTCATGGGATGTGGCTTAAGCTAAAATCGAATCTAAATTGTCATATGTATAATAAATTCATATATTTCATGTAAAATATACTCAACTGACACAAATCGATAAAGGAGTGTTTGGGAAAAATTTCTTGCATTCGACGGTTCTTAATACTTTTTATAACAATGTTAAAATTTATACGTGCCAATTAATATTAAATTTAAAAATTATTTAAAGTTAAGTACGAGAAGAAAATCATGAATGGCAAAATGACAAATTTTTAATAATGTGTGGAACCAAAATCACGTAATAATAAGAAGAAATGAAAATATTTTATATAAAATCAAAATACCCAATAAATTTCAAAGTTCAAAATTATGAAGATTAAAATGTTAGTTAATAATAATAATCAGAAGTATAATAATTATGCCAATTCATTTCCCTCTGAATCTGCTTTAAAAAACCCTCTTTTTACTTTCTCAATATAAAAAGAAAGTTTATAATAAAGAGATAAGAAACAAAGAGATATAGATATAAAGGTTTTTATTCAAAGTATACACAATAGTCCTGAGCACGATGATCCCATTGATTTACGAGATGAAGGATTCCTTGTTCCCAGAATACCAATCGTGACACAGTCCTTCGCTGCATCCATAAGTTCATCGTCTACGTTGAAGAGCTTACCTTTCAGATGTTTTCTGAGGGAACAAAATGCATGAAAATCACAGGGTAACGTTTCCGGGCTGCACAGCATGTGGTCAAGCTGCTCCGACAGCATTTGGCCAGTTCTGCATTTGTGATCCGTAGACGTATGGTCATTCATTATCATAGAAAAGAATCAGGAGAAGACAGGTATTTTGTTCTTGATGGATTTACTTAATCTTTGGAGTGTATCAGAATACACATCGGAGTTAATGGTTCTTCAGTGTCTGAAGAATTCAACAAGTGATTGATCTTGGATGGCTAATTCAAAGATTCTATGTGCAAGTGGATCTTGTCATGGCCTCAGGAATTCTGGGAACAAGGAATACTTTTGCTCGTTGATCAATAGGATCATTGTGCTCAGTCTAATGGTGCATACTTTGAATAGTATTCGTTTATACCCAACGAGTCATTCTGTACCGTTACATTTGAACACATCTTGTAATTATAAGAATAAAAATGTTATGAACATTATTACGCCAATTCTGGTCACTTACAATCTGTCTTAAAAACCCAATTTTCATTTTTTC
>JAPMOQ010066021.1:230502-243030 GCA_026543055.1 Argiope trifasciata
ATATATATGTATGTATATATATATATATAAGACTAGACTCTAAAACCTATCAACTAAAAGGGAAAATATATTAAGATTTTAAATTTTATTAATCCAAATTGAAAGAAGTGATTTAAAATCTAACCGAACGTTTTCTGTAAATACTTATTAAAATTATACTTTATTTCTTTTCGTGATAATTTTTATGGTAACTTCGATTGTAAGAAAATAGTTATAGAATTTTGTTTCGGAATAATCAAAATGATTAAAAAAGGTCGGTGATAGCTTTACGGCTTGGAAATTAAACCGAGTGTTTTAAAACAGTTGGTCACCTAAAACATAGACAATAATTTAAAAATTTTGCCTTTTACAGTTGCATAATTCTAAAAATCCTAAAACTGAATTTCGAAATGTGTAGCATTTAAAATTACACCGATATATTAGATTCTACTGAATAAAATTTAGCACCTTGAATGCCAACCAGCTGAATTGTGCATTAATCCAGAAAAATAGAAAGATATTATTTTTTTCAACAATCGATTTTAATCTTGAAAGAATGAAGACAAGAATTTTAATTCCGAAGGGAAAATCAAATGTTTTCAGCAGAAAGTTTTACAGATTATTTCAAATTAAGATTATTTTTCGTGACTAAAGATGAAATGTACACTTCCTCATAGACCAAAGAGCAGATGTTTACATAATTCCAGCTGCATCTAAGTTTAAAACGATAATAATTTTTTGTATAATCCCAATGACACCTGTACCTTATCTCAATTTAAAATATCAAAGATCTAGACCTCGATTTGAGATTATTATTCTGTCAGTTTCTGTTCATAACATGAAATATTTTCAATATTTCTTATAGATTTTTTGGTTTCCTTTATACATGCGTAAATCTCGCCAAGTAGACTTTTTTGGTTACAGCGATATTTTTCTTTAAAAATACAGCGGTAAAAGGTTACCGGCGGCGATATATTCCTTTTGGCGTTGGTTTCATCATTATTGGCGACTTTTTGCCTGAGGCCAGTTTAATGGAAAAGTACCGATTTTTTTAGATCTGAAAGAGCAATTTTTTATTTCATTATTTTCTAAAAAATATTCATATTTATATAATAACTTGGTGTCTTATTTCCCATTTTAAAATGAAATTTGACGTCCTGTTCAAAAGTTCGTATTCAGCAATGGCTTTCTTTCTTTCTCACTTTTCGCTAGACGACTGTCTACAGTTTGTCTGAAAATTCAAATTCCAGACGCAGCAGCAAGGTCATTTGCAAGTTGAGGAGCCGTTGTCAGTCTATGTCGTCGTCAAATGCCAAATAGCAATCCTGTGCAGGCTTCGTAGCTCTGTGACGGCATTGGCCTGCCTTCCTAGTTACCTACCACTTGTTTGGAATTAATTCCACAATTCGGATACCATTTTCGGTGCCACTTGTAACTAATGTGCCACACTTGCTTGAGACTGCCCAGCTTCAAGCCTGCCAACGGCTTTCCATCTCAAGGAATCGTCTAAAAGATTATGAGAACTCGGTCTCACTGGAAACAGGTTAAATTTTTTGTATACGACTACGTTAAAAACACTGGTATTCGACCACATTGGCGGTTTTTAAAAAAGTGTTATTTCCTGTAATTCAGACTCGTCTCTTTCCAAAACATTTTTTTTCTTAGAAAAGGAAGATCTAACTTATTATCCAGATGAATTTTAAGCAAAATATATTTTTCATTTAAAATTTGTCTTTAACTTCAATTTTAATTTTCATGAAAATTATCCACCATTAACATGATATCCCAAAAACTAATAGAGGTATTTACGTAGAAATGCCAGCGTGGCATTTAAATAATACGGGCAGTGAAATGAACCAAAAGTTTTATTGTTGGAGGAATACTTTTTCATTTATAGGTGTTTTTAGAAAAATTAAGCTGCGAATTTATGGAAAAAAATGGATATATGCTCATAATTTTACCCATAACTTCTTTGCATCACAAAATATTTCTTAGATTTTGGTTTATTTCATTCATCCTTTTATTCTATAACTTATGTACAAAGAAAAATAGGTTTGTTGCATTACAATTTTGTGTAGAATGAAAGAACGTTTTGGTTAAATTCCATTATAATTTACTACAAATTTTCCTACTTCTTAAAATATATTACATTTTCAAATAATGTTTTTGTCTGTATAGTGTTTATAATTGACAATACATCTAAAAACCAAAAATAGCTTTTAAAAAATCAAATTTTTCGAACTTTTTCCTTCGAACGGAGTCGGTTGCCTTAATACAATATTCACAAAATTGCAGTCAAAAATCCCAAATGGTCTAATTTCAGTAGTTCCTCAAAAACTAATGTTAAACAACATTTGTTTTTCCCACATAAAAGGTTAATATCGTGTTAACTGCTCTTCACAATATATAAAATATAATTTGTTTGAATTTTACTGGTATTCATTTAGAACTAATTTGAAAAAACATTTTTGAAACCTTAATTTTGGAAATGAATGTAGAAACGTCAATACGGCAAGCATAATAAAGAGTTTTCCGAAAATATCTGAAAACCATATGGCCTGAGAATGATATTGGATTTTACAAGGAACAAACACATTGAAGATCTGTATTAAGGAAAATAAATAAGATGAAATGGTCTCCCCAAAACTTCCTCGCATTACCTCCACAGGCAATAAGGAATAATATGTATGAGTTGGCATTGTGCCGGTTAGAGCGTTGTTCTTATAGCTACCAAATCTGGAAAATATATACCTTGAAAGGAGCAAATTTGCTTTTTGGAGCAATATCATTTGGAAAATTTGTATAAATGAAAGAAAGTTTCATTTTTGGTCTTTTATTGTAATAACTTCCGAAAATATTATCGTTCAAGAATAAATTTTACATTACATCAAGATTTAAAATAATATATTTTAATGATATCAGTTTAATAATGATGCTACTTTTTTTCTGTATTTCGGTAGTTTTTAAAATATTTCTGCTTAATGTTATAATGCTTTTGCTTTAATTTAAATTGACTACGTTATTAGCTCCAAGCTTAAATCCATTTTGCATTGTTTCATCAAGTACCTGTTAGCCCGATTATCTTTGAAAGTTGAAACTTAGAAAATAATTTTGTTTAATATTTCTATAGTTTATGGGACAAAAGTTTATGGATATAAAACTGGAAGTTAAATCAAACGGTTAGAAATTGCAAAAAAGTTGATAAAGAAATAACAAACAGTGTTTCAACTATGAAATTTTTTTAAAGTCAAAGCCCTTTTGAAGATTTTTTTTTCGTGCTGGTAAAATGCGGATTGGATATTGTAGGAGTTCGTGAATTACTTAAAACGAAAAAAGTGGTTTAGAACCCATATTTGAACAAATATTAAAACTTGAAAAAAATAAAAGCTTGAAAATGTAAGGATATTTATATTCCATAGTTTGGTATAAACGTGTAGTGTGAAAGCAGGTGAGTTATGGATATAAAATTGAAGATGCAATGCCAAGAAATTCTTAAGATAGATAAATTGTATATTTACTTTTTAAATAAGGCTATGATCCCATGAGCATGATTTCCATTAGAAAGTTCAACCAAACAATGTACAAAATTCAGCTCTAAGGCAATAAGCAATCAACAATGGAAGTGAAATTTGGGACTTATTTGGGGAGTTGCAGTCTACGAGACCACATTTTCTTTAGAATCAAATTAAATTGTCCAGTAAAAAAATCAATGAAAATCGATCAATTTATTCTGAAGATATTTTTCTTGATATATAAATATGTTTTAGAAATTTTTCAAAATATATTATAGTTGAAAAAAGTAATTGCGTTGGGACTAACATTTTCTACTCAAATTAACATGTTTTAGCAAACAATATTCTTGAGAAAACACATTATTTTTTACTTTTAAATCCTGTTTATTTTTCCTGTGTGCAAACGCATACAGAAAACAATATTATGGAAAATTCAACAATTTTATGAAAAATATTTAAAAAATGAGAATGGGTGAAATTGGCCCTTTTTTATCTGCTTGTGTGCCTTTCGCAGCACCTGAGAAGGCAACCCCTCTCCATAGCACACCACCGGGGGAGGAACGTTTGGCCCGACAGATTTAACGTGCAAGAGACCCCTCACACGACGGTTCTTCGTTGGAATCGAGTCTCGAACCTGAAAGCCACCGAGATCTCCCCACTAGGCCACTGCAACCCTATATTTTTGGTAAATGATATGGTCGTTAAAGTCAAATAGTCAAAAAAAATGAACATGTTTGTGATTAAAAATATTCTATAAAAAGTTAATATTCTAATTTGGATCCAATGAAAGCGCGATCTTCGAAATTTTTTTTAATAAGAATCGGTGGGATATTGTCGGTGCATTATTACCAGGAAACTGAATGCATTTTAGAAGGGTTTCCCTGACTGACTAAATCTAATCACAACGATATATGTCGTATTTCTAGAATTTAAATCATTCAGTTTTTATCTTATTGCGTTTAAATGATTCTGAAATCACAGTCCTTCAGACTGTCATCTCAATGATATTTTTTTTTTCAAATTTAACCCACATCTAGATTGTAGATTTTATACCTGTGTATAAAATTGTATACAACTAATTTTCCTCCCTTTATAGTTATTGTGTTTGGACAGATGAAGAGTTTTGTGCTAAAGTTTATAGAACTCTGGTGCAAATACTATTTACCAAATTTTTAACAACTAAGTTTTTTTTTGAATTATCGTATTTAGAGACAGAAGTAGTTAAAAATTGGCTTAACGTGTTCTTTCTGATTTTGAAAAAGAGGTAAAAAAACGTGAAGACTTGTTAAAATTCTCGAGTTTAAATTTCTGATGACTGCTATTGTTTTAACTTCCCACTTGGCGCATTATAGCCTACCTTTGGCTCTCGAGTCATTAAAATTAAGGTATCCGACTACGTTTAAAACATTGGTCATCGAAAGTGGCGAAAGCATTTTAAAATTCTTATTGCTTCGTGGGCCGGCGTTTGAGCATAGGGGTAGACTGTCTTCCCCTTGATCTGGGCGTTCCGGGTTCGAGTCCCTGTTCAGGCATATTTGTTCTATCTATTTGATATATGAATGCCTCCCCCCTTAAAAAGGGGTTGTGCAAGCGAGTGTATGTGTCACCATCTGATCTAAAAGTCAGACATCTGCCCTCTGGGTGCTCAGGGACCTTTATCCTCAGAAGCTATTGCAACCCCTTTCCGTGGAAACGCAGACACGACATCATCATCATTGCTTCTTGCAGTTCACAATTTCTTTTTTCTAGAAAAGTTTGTCTTTTCTAAGAAAAGAAAAGCCTAACATCATACTGGGTCACATATTCTTCAACTAAAATTTGTATTTAATTTCAATTTTCTGAAAAATTTAATTTTCATTTAGATTTTCCGCCATTAACATGATATTATCAAAAACTAATTGAAGTATTTACATAAAAATTTTAGCTTGTGTTTTAAATAATATGGCTAATGAAATGTACCAAAAGTTTTATTGCTGGTGAAATATATTGTTCATTTATAGGTGTTTTTAGAAAAATTAAGCTGTAAATTTATGGTAAAAATGGATATATGCTCATAATTTTACCCATAACTTCTTTGCATCTCAGGATTTTTCTTAGATTTTGGTTCATTTCATTCTATAATTTGTATCAAGGAAAAATAGGATTTCAGCATTACAATTTTCTGTAGAGTGTTAATCATTTTGGTTAAATTTCATTAAAATTTACTAATTTATTTTGTTTTAATAAATTTCATTAAAGTTTATTAATTTATTTTCTTCGGTTAAATTTCATTAAAATTTACATATTTTGCCATTTTTTAAATTATATTATATTTTCAATTAATTGTTTTTGTATTTATAATGTTTATTAGTAGCAATACATCTAAAAATTATAAATAGTTTCTAATAAATCCGATTCTCAAATCTTAAATTAAATTATATAAAATAATAAATTAAATCAAATTTCAAGCCTTAACCAACGAACCAACCATCCTGACGAATATTATGCCTTCTCTTTGCAATTTACATTTGCGAAAAGGTAAAAGATTAATTCTTTAAGACCCAAAGTCCTTGAAAGTATTCTAAAGAAATTAAGTAAATATTTTTGAAAGAGATCGTTTTCTATTTCATTTGATTGATATCTTCTCTGTGATTCACTTCAATGATATCTGAATATCTAATACTGTGTTTCTTCCAAATCAAGATTTTCCAGAAATTCTAGAGATTCGACATCTGTTAAGTTATCGTTTTCAGTGGTAAGTATGATTTTTTTTATCTATGCATTTCGTGGCAACAGATGAAATTAAAAATTTCGAATTGTAGATAATTAGTAGCATAGTAAATACTTTATTTTTGATATTTTTTATTTTTATTTTATTAATAGAATTTATTATTTTATTTTATTAATAGAATTTATTATTTTGTTTCATAAAATGTATTATTTTATTTTATTAATAGAATTTATTATTTTGTTTCATAAAATGTATTATTTTATTTTATTAATAGAATTTATTATTTTGTTTCATAAAATGTAGTATTTATTTTTATTAAATTCAAAAATTAAAACTCAACATCATATTTTTTGTATACGATTTGCATAAAAGCGATAGCTTTAAATCATTAATTATGAAAGGAAATATTATAAAATAAAAAAAGATAATCGAGAATTTGACAAATCTCCACGTTTCGTACATAATATAAAATAATTTCTTTTAAGTATGTCTATCCGTTTATCTATTTGAGAACATGATAATTCAAAAAAACTCATGTGAAGTTCGGTGCTTGGACTTAATATAACATTTACAGACTTCAATAAAATTTTTGAACAAAGTAAATTTATTGCTAGTATAACTATCTGTATATCCGGATACGGTTTAAGACAATAACATTAAAATTAAGAACATTAATCAATTAATATAGCATTTTTTAGTGTTTCAGCAATTACATATAAACGCATCCCATAAAACCAAATCTCCAAAAAACTGGAACTCGAAATTTTAACAAACCTACACATATAACTAATCTTTATAATTCTTTTTTGCATTCATACTGTACATTACAATCTTCATTTATCTAGTTTTATTGTACTCAATATATATTTTATTCTAGTATTTATCATTTCCTTTTTATGTGTATTTTGTCATTTGTCTGTATCTTTCAAATTCATTGTTGTGCACTTTTTTTTGTTTAATAAATTCCATCTACATCTATACCAAACCGGAAAGGGGCCACATGAGCTCTAGAGAAGGAGGTGTAGTGTGGTGTTAAGGAACCACGTTGATATGCCCCCCCCCCCCAAATTGGAAATTTGGCGTGTTTTTTTTCTCGCCAAGCAAAATACCTGTTTTGGGTGCCTTTTTTTTCTGATGGATTCTTGTTGAAAAAGCCTGGATTGGCAAAATCAAAATAAGAAAGAGCAACCCTAAGAAGTCCGTAGGGAGTGCCAGATTTGGCGCGTAATATTTTTGGGGGTATATCAAAGTTGTTCCGGTGTTAATGCTTGGATGGATTAATTTAAATTGCCCCATAATACTTTAAATTAATATTTAAAATTGTAATAAAGGTAAGAAAAAATTGTACAGAAACGAAATCAATATCGTAAAAAGAGGTAATTGTTAAAATTTTAAAATGATTGTAAAACCGCTTTTGTAAGATTATTAATTTTAGATAGTAAAATCAACCATTTTCAGAAGTAAGTCAAAGCTATTATCCAGCAAGTAAAGTTTAAGTCTATTATAAGGCTTCATTAAATTTTTTGTTTGGCGCGTATTTCTTGATTTCTTTCCCATTTTTTTTCCTCTGACTGAAGGTTGGCATTGACTAGCAGCATTTACAATGTTATTCTTCGAATCCATTAATTAGCAAAGTGTAGAATAAAGTGCAGCTGCAAAACAAATACAATAATCTTAAAAAATTGCCTATCGATATGTTTAAATTTGAGTATTGCCATTCTACAATAAGTAAAATAAATTATTTATGTGTCTTGCCCATTAACATTTTAGATATAGACATTTTCCCGAGGGTGATTATGAACTTTTCTTATTTTTATATCTTTAACATTGTCACTTTAAAAAAAATCAAAACAAATTATATTATTAAATTGAATTTTATCCTTGACAATATGATTATATATGTTTTAAAGCAATAATAATTTAATTGTTTTTTTTGTCAGAAGGTGGAACAGGTCAGAGCGGATGTTTAATTTAGAAAATGTTTGGATTAACAGATGAAGATACATTTTTGCCCAAAGTTGCTGATTTTTATAAGAACAAGAGTCTTTTTGTTACTGGAACTACCGGATTCGTTGGTTCCGTAAGTATTATTGCGAATTAAATATATAATCCAATGTTGAATTTTGTAATTCGGTTATTTTAAGTCATATTCCTTCATTTAAACTTAAATAATTCAAATTATTACGCAAGAGAGTGTGCGTGCGTGTGTTTGTATGTGTGTATGGAGTGACAGCCTAATAAGCCAATAACAGCCTCTCGACAGTAGATTTCGCTTTTGTCGAATGGCTATGTTACTGGACTTCACACCCAAACACAGCAGGCTCGATCGGCCGCCATATTGGTGACCTCGAACTATGAACGTTCAAACTGCTGTCGTGACGCCATCTATCAGCAGCAAACGCAACCAATACAAAGTCGCCAGACTCACTTGACGCAGTAGTAACTATCTTTGCTCACCATTATGCTTGGCGGTACTGAAACAATCTCTTCCCTCGTTATGACATTTGGCGCGATAAAAATATACTCACTCAATCGTGAACACCAACTCACTGGTAGGGGAGTATTGTGGTGACATCTTAATAAGCTTTAAAAAGCCACTAGACAATAGCGAATGGTTATGTTACTGGACTTCAAATCCAAACATAGCAGGCTCGATTCGCCACATGTGTATTTATGAGTATGAATAATGAAAGCTAAATTCTGAATTCGCAATTTACCATAATATTTTAGAAAAAAATATAACACCTTGTATAGTAAACAGAAGACCTACTTTAATTTTTTGTAAATATTAGTATCTTATATTTATATTTTTCCTTCCTTCTTACACTTTTAATATTATTCCATTTTGCAAAAATTATTTTTCTCACGTTCTAAATTGCTCTTTTTTGTTTTTATTTTTTGATTATTTTTTTCACGCGCATTTGTATATATTTTTTCATTCACAGTTACTTTATACTAAAGACTTATAATCTAGATAATGATCAATATTTATTATTATTTTTTTAGATTTAATAATTTAATTTTGACATTGCAGGGTGGCTTAAACCAAGAAAGATTATAACATTCATTGGTTGGTATTTGTTCTCTACAACAAATACAAAATCCTACGTTACAGTTTTATATGCATGGAGTAGTGCTATGTTATGTTTATGCTTAATTGTATGCGAATAAAGAGAATTTCCTTATCCAGTAATGGATAAACGGACAGATTCTAAGCAAATGTTGTATCAAACAATAATAATGCACTACAAGTAAATAAAATAATAGATAAACTTATAATTTTTGTTCTTAAATGCCTGAGAAAGAAATACTAAAGTAGTAATTTTATGGATTTTAGCAACTGTTGTATCAAACAATAATAACGAGCTACAAGTAAAAAAAAATACAAAATAAACTTGCAATTTTTGTTCATCATTGCTTGAGAAAGCCATACGAAAATAGTAATTTTATGGATTTTAGCAAATGTTGTATCAAAGAATAATAACGAACTACATGTAAAAAAAAAAATAAATAAACTTGCAATTTTTGTTCTTCATTGTCTGAGAAAGAAATTCTAAAGTAATAATTTTATGGTTTGGTTTAGTTATATTAAAGTCCCGTTGTAAAGCAACACTTGGGCTATTTTGGAAATGGTCTTGTTATTTTGAACCGTGGTCAGATTATGAGGACTAGAACTGAGCTAGCACCCCCCCCCCTCTCAACGCCGCACCAGTGGAAGGACATTTAGCCTGACAGATTTAACATGCAAGAGACCCCCTCACACGACGGTTCTTCGGTTGAATCGAGTCTCGAACCTGACACCCTCCGGTTCCTAAGCCGAGACCTTGCCACCACGGACCTGAATTTTATGGATTTTAGCAAATGTTATATCAAACAATAATAACAGACTACAAGAAAAAAAATACAAAATAAACTTGCAATTTTTGTTCTTCATTGTCTGAGAAATAAATACTAAGGTAGTAATTTTACGGATTTTAGGGAAGATTACTGTACATAAAAATACAATCCAAGTATTAATGAACAGTTTGATTGATTTAGCTATATCATAATATTTTATTTTAATCAATTTAATTTAATATAGATTGATATTGATTTTACCTTGACATATTTAAGAGGTTGAGGACACAAAATTTTCAATATTTTTGAGAGATAATCTGAAGTAAATCCGAATCTATTTTGGAATAATGAATTAATTAAGGATGTTTACTATGGGTAGCAAAAATTATTTCGCCAATTGCGACATTCTCGCCAATCTCGAGCCAAAATAACGATTAGAAGATGCATATTTTTCGCATTCTCTCAAATAATATCATATACTGAAGTGTCTGATTTTTTTTTAATTCCAGGTTTTATTGGAAATCCTCCTAAGATGCTGCCCTGAAGTCAAGACCATTTATATACTTTTAAGATCTAAAAAAAATATGGATCCAGCAACTAGGAAGAAGAAAATGTTTAGCAAAAAAGTAAGTAAGAAATTGCTACAAAATATGTTGCTTATAGTATTAAATATATCAAGTATAAATACCAATAATCTTTAGTAAATATATTATTTTTCAAACTGTCCAATTCACTTTATTGGTTGAATTTAAGATACATTAATGACATAAAAGCATTCAGGGCACATACCATCCCTCTGCTGAAGCATTGGGCCTCTCATCAGAAACTAAAAGCAAATAATAACGTCAAGAATCTGGAAAACGGTATGGAGTTTAAAAACAATTTTCCTTCATTATTAGATATCTTTGACGAACATCTGGCTCACAGTAATTTATGCTCAATAACTGTTTTAATTCTTTTATAAAACTTAGCACCTTAATAGTTTCTTCAGTAAAACATTTTTATTTCAAATATTGATAGCCATATAACTTTTCTAGGACAGCAATCTTGCACTGCAGTGTTCAATGTATAGGATGATCAAGAAATAACAGGATGTGTTCGGAGCCCCATAACGATGTGTACTGTAGGGTGTACAACAAAAACGTACCACCATACACATTAAATTATGTGGTTTCGATTTGTCAATAAACAAAATGTACCAAAAAACCCCGATGGAAGGAGTCCTGGCACTTCAAAAGAATATGTGAAAAAGGAATACACAACTGACAATGGGAATAGCAAATAGCACACAAAACACAAATGAAAAGTATTTATTATGGCAACTATAATTTGACTTAAGTTGGCCATCAGCCTTATGTTCCAATAATTGCTTACGGTACACGAGGTTTTCAACAGTGCATATCGGCCCCTTTTCTTCTGGCATGTAACGTTATTTGATTTTTTATAGTGGGGATGTCATACTCTTGTCCTTAATATACAACGTCTTTCATGTAGCTCCACAACCAGCAATCGTTCTCGACTAGTTGTACACCAGAATTCCTGCTATTTCAAATCTTTCAACCATTCTTCATAAGATGACCTTTATTCGCAAGTAAAGGTCATCAGTTCTCTACGTAATTGTTTCAACAGCTGGTATTCAAAAAGAGCAGCACTAGCATTTTTTTTCCGCTGATGAAAGAGCTTGACTAACAAGGCATGGCCAGGCCATGACAAAGCCATCTATGGGTAAATCCTTGAAGAAGGGCCTAAATGCCCGCAACCCTTCCTTTTATCCTCTATATCGAGTCTCAATGAGCCTGTATGAGCAAATAATGTAATAAAGTTAACGCAAGCCACAATTTTCCCTATCAGCGTTTTTAATACTATTTTTTTTCTTGGCAAATTGTTTTTTTTATGTGTATTGTTGTCAAATTTTGTTATATTTCATACAGTATATAACAGGTCACGTGGTTCCGAACAACTCTTGTTATTTCTTGATCACCCTGCACTATATTTGTAATCTAATTTTTTGTCAAATATAATAAAATTTAAGGTCGATTTACAACGGAACTGATAAAGTATCTGTTGGGAACTGAAATGAATTCAATAACTGTTTGTATGTATATATTTTGTTGTTCCAACCAATGGTTTCTATGTACATATGTTTTGTTGTCTTTTAACATTAGTGTCGTCCCTTAGCAACTATTTCTATGTACATATATTTTGTTGCCTGTAAACGGTGTCGTTACCTAGCAACTGTTTCTATGAAGACTTGCTTGGATAATATAATATTTTTATAATTCATGAAATATCTAAAAAAAATATCAATAAATATTACTTTGTTAATTATAAATTGAACTTTACATTTTATGTTCGAAAAAACCTTTAAAAAATATTTTAATACATTTCAAACAATAAATGTTTTTCTTTAAAAGTATGGAATGTAATATTTAGACAGATATATTTTATTTCAAACACACACACACACACACACACACACACACACACACA
>JAPMOQ010066021.1:243130-260712 GCA_026543055.1 Argiope trifasciata
ATGCATTTAAAATTTATAAAAAGTAATGAAGTGGTAGCATTCTTATAATATAGCCTCGAAGTTATTTCTTATACTTTTTAGATGGGAGTGTTATAATGTTTCATAGTAATCACCAGGATTTAATTGAGCCAAAATCGATTTCTCTATAATAGTGGAACCTTCTTTTAAACACCAGCACTCTCTCATATTCAAAAAAATACTTACTTATTTTTATTGAAACAATTTTATTACAATGTCATTAATGATAATTATATTTCATTCATTACTTGACACAATTCTAGTCTAAAGGAATATCTATGATATTTCTACACAACTTCAATTTATATCCAATAATATTTTATGTACCTGTCACCGATAGTTTAAAATGGCTATAAATATATTTTTGTTCTTGAAAACAAGTAAAATTTTTAATCAGACATATTTATAATTGAATTGATTGTCTTTTTTTTCAATTTGAGCAATAGTTAAATAGGATCTTTTCATATATATATATATATATATAGAGAGAGAGAGAGAGAGAGAGAGAGAGAGAAAATGATGTTTTTTGTGTTTTTTGAAATGTTTTTTTTTCTTTGTGCTATAAAGGTATTCAAGAGACTCAAAGAAGAGAATGCAGAGTTGCTGATGAAAGTTCATGTGATAACCGGTGACATTACCCTTCCAAATTTAGGAATGAGTGATAGCGACATACGACTGCTAACTGAAGAGGTGTCTGTAGTAATGCACTGCGCTGCTAATGTGCAGTTCACGAAGCCTTTGAAGTAAGTGACAAATTCGAAATGTCATTCATTTTGAAATAATCACTGTGGATCACTTGAGAAAACACTAAACAATGTATAATATATCTTTTATAGTCAATACAACTTTTTATCATTTGTCATTCATTTTAAAATCTTCACAGCAAAATACTGGAAAAAAACTCTAAACGATGCGTAATATCTCTTCTATAGTCTTACAACTTTTTATCGTCTGTCATTCATTTTAAAATATTCACTGGGGAGCACTTGAAAATACTCTAAACACTGTATAATATATCTTCTATAGGTAATACAACTTTTTGTCGTTTGTCATTCATTTTGGGATCTTCACAGTAAAAGACTTGAAAAAAATCTAAACAGTGTATAAAATCTCTTCTATAGTTACTACAACTTTCTATCGTTTGTCCTTCATAAATCTTTACTGTGAGACACTTGAAAAGTCTCTAAGCAGGGTAGAATTTCTATTGTCATTACAACTTTTTGTCGTTTGTCATTCATTTTAAATCTTCCCTATAAAAAAGTTGAAAAAACTCTAAACAGTGTATAATATATCTTTTATAGACACTACAACTTTTTATCTCTCGCCATTCATTTTCAAATTTTCACAGTAAAATACTTGATAAAAATCTAAACAGTGCATAACATCTCTTCAATAGGTAATACAACTTTCTATCATTTGTCATTCATTTTGAAATCTTCACCGTGAGACATTTGAAAAAACATTAATAATATCTGAATAGCATTTTTCAAATACGGTACATATTATGCAGTTTATAATCAAGAACATCGGTAACAGTAGACTTCAGTTACACACTGACGAAACAAAGAGCAAAACGCTGCTCTTTTTCTGTCACGTACTTTGTTTTGCACATGATATGTTTTGCACATATTTGTTTTGCACATGAGTGCCGTATCAGATGCCCACTTCCAATGCCTTGTCAGTGTTAACAATGCAACATCTTGCATTCCTTATTTAAGGTATTGGATTGCGTTCGAATGAAAAGTTATGAAAAAATGCATTTTTGAAAAACTATTTAAAACTATGGTTTTTAGACTTATTGTCAATTATAATATAAAATGCATTTCTAGAATTCCTTTCTGAAGACAGTAAGAAAAGTCCAGAGCACTTATCTGGTAAATTAAAGAAAGGTCCAGAATCTTCTGGAACACGAAATCAATGTAAAAAAAAACCATGGTCAAATGCTTAAAACATTTGATTCGAACACTTGATCTTATGAGTCTAGCATTATAACCATTAAGCTATGCAGACTCTACAATGTTTTGTTTCAATGTGGCAATGTATATTCTTATAAATCATTGGCTAATTTTCTCCCCAAAATGAGATTTTTTATTAATCGGGGATCAATAGTCGGACTACAAAATCCTCTGGTCTCAGTTTGCCTGGGTATCTACCAATAAAAAGATGTGACAGACTAGTATTTGCAAACTTTTGAAAGTAGCTATTGAACTAAATTTTCTAGAGATAGAGCTTGCCATACTATAATACCACGAAGTCTATAAACAGATAAAGGTAGTGATGTACAAGTCTTCCTAGTAAAATTAAAACAGTGGAAATAGCTTTTTTTTTAGTTCAGGAAAGAAATAAGGATATGATTCAAAATTCTAACTTCTTAAGGTATCCGACTGCGTTTAAAATAAGGAAAAAATACATGATTCACAATTCTAATTTCTTAAGGTATCAGACTACGTTTAAAACACAAGTTATCAAAGACATTGGAGATTTTTTTTATTGTGATTTCTTGTAGTTCAGGCTTTTATCTTTCCAGAACAGTATATCTTTTCTAAGAAAAGGAAGGGTGACCTATCATCCAGTGTCACCTATTATTCAACGAAAATTTGTCTTTCACTTCAATTTTCTCAAAAGTTTAATTTTCATAAAAATTATCCACCTTTAACGTGATATCTCAAAATCTACTAGTGTTATTTACATAAGCACTTCAGCGCGTAATTTAAATGATATGGACAATGAAATACATCAAAATTTTTATTGATTCTGAAATACTTTTTCATTTATAGGTGTTTTTAGAAAAATTTATGGAAATTTTTTCATGTATTTATTAAAAAATGTATATAAAAGTATATTTTTACCCATAACCTTTTTATGTCTCAAAATTTTACTTCGTTTTTGGTTCATTTCATTCATCATTATATTCTATAACTCGTGTACAAAGAAAAATAGGATTGCTGCATTACTATATTGTGTAGAGTGTTATTTATTTTTGTTTAAATCCCATTAAAATTTACTACATATTCCCTATTTCTCAAAATATATTATATTTTGAAGTATTTTGTTGTATTTATAGTATTTTGTATAATAATTGACAATACATCTTAACACAATAATTTTAGTTAGTTTTTGAAAAATCCAATTTTTCAAATTTTTTTCTTCGAACGTCCTTAAGTTACCTTAGCATAGTTAGTAAGTTAAAAGTTAGAACGTAATAGTATTAAAGTAAAAGTAGAACGTAGTTAGTAATACATTAAAGTTAAAATATTTCCATGAAAGAATGTCTAATAATTAAAATGTTTATAAGACCATATTTTTTAAAAAGATGAAAAATATTTAGTTATGTATTTATGCGAATACTACTAATTAGTAAATACACATATTATTCATTTCAGGTTTATGCTTGAAAATATTGTTTTGGGCTTGAAGAGTGTAATTGAATTATGCAGGAAAATGAAGAAACTTGATGTAAGCAAAATTTGATCATTATCACATTCAATTCAATTTTCATTAATTTTAACGAAGTATGAATTCAAGCATAAAACAATTACACGGAATTATTACATATTTCTTATGAATATCTTTTGCACTGTCTATAAAAAATGCCATAATCATATGCATTTCTCCTAAGCTATCTTATAACTGAAGAATTCTTATTCCATATATATTAAGTGTATCTCTAAAGATTTGGAACAAACTTAATATTTAGATAAAGATGTTTTAACTTTATCTATATTAATATCTGATAATACTGATAGTAAGTTATGAGATTATTAGGGATTCATTTTATAATTCTCCCGAAGGACTGTGAATTGATGAGGAAGACGAATTGATAGATTTCACTGCAAGTGTCAAAACTAAAAGACAGTTTAGACTTTGAATTTTAGCCTGGATGAATTTTTCTGCACTGTAAACTAGGACATTTCGAATTCTATAATTATGTTCAACATCCTACCTTTGTTAAACTTAATTATATGCTGTGTATTCTTTGAAGACAAAATATAGACAATCTGTTTGCAAATGTGGATAATTATACTAAAATTTCCGAGACTGAAAAACAACATGTAAAAATAGTTTTTGTACCCATTAAAAGCATTTAGTTATGCTGGCAAAGAATTTAAAAGCTATTTTCTTACTGACTACAAACATAGAGCAAGTTAAGAGTGGATTCTGGATCCATTTCATAAATCTTTCGAAGAACTGTCAATTGATGAGGAAGAAAAAAATCAGATATTTCACAAGTGCCGAAACTAAAAGACAAGTTAGTCTTTGAATTTTAGGCAGGATGATTTTTCTGCACTGAAAAATAGGACAATTCGCATTCTACTACCATGTTCAGCTTCCTAAGCTTGCGAAACTGAATTCTCTGATGTGTTTGTCTTTGGAGACAAAATATAGATCTCGATTAAATATAGAAACGGAATTTAGAGTGGCTTTTGCTAATATTTAATTTTAATACAAAAAACTTTGCTGCATGACAGACCTAAGGAAATCCCTAATGATGATTAATTTTTTTTATAAATTTAATATGTTTTCCTTAGGTAAGTTTCGATTTAAAAAGCTGTTTTACTAAAATTAGTTATTAAATATGTAAAACCTTATTTTCCTTTCTATGTATGCGTGTGCTATTCTTTCAGTCAGTTAATCAATTTTTTGTTCAATAATATTTTTCTTGTATAATCTCACACTCCCTGTAGGGAAGTATTACCCCACAGGTTGAAAATCGCTGCAATAAATGAAGTATTAATTATGTTACCGTAAGAACTTTCTATTATCGCTGCAAATTATTGAAAGGTACATATTTTTATGAACGTGTAGTTTTGGTTTCCAGCTCTAAGAATGCCCTCTTAAGGAAGACAGAATTATGGTAATCTGTATTGAATAACGCTTAGGTGTGAGTTCAGAGGTTCCAGCGCTTGGCGACAAACCTGGCGATCATTTGGTGACTTGGCGACGAATTTGGTGACTTTGGTGACAAAATAGATAATATCCTAAACATCGGGAATTTTCCAGATTCGCCCATTAGGAGGCGAGATACATCCAGAATGCTCCTTATTGGTCAGCAATCTGAGGCGGCGTCGAAGTTGAACGGTCTGATGGAGAATCGAGAAAACCTAAATAGATAGGTCTTGAGCTGAGAAGTCCTGAACGGAGGACTTCAGAATCACTATGTACCGAATTCTGACGAGGCTTGTGCCATAGCCCGTAGTGTCGTCGTCTTGAACGGAGCTGTACTGAACTGAGGAGTAGTCAAGTTATGCGAAATAGTGAGTTGGCAACGAAGGCAAGAAGAGACAGAGGAATAGTATTCGCCTGTTTGGGAGAGACTTACTTGACTCTATACCGAATTTTTTAAAGATCGCCTCTCCTGTTGAATCCTGTTTGGCCGTATTGTGAGCTGTGGACGTTGTCACTACGGAATTTCTGCCTGTGGACTACTGTTGCTATTGTGGGCTACTATATGCAATACAGTACTGCTGTTTGCTGCCCTGTGTGTTCGTCTCGCCTGTATGTATTTGTCGTTTGTACATAATTTGTCGTATTTGTGTTGTTTTGTTTTCGTCCTGTAAATAAACGTCTTGTGTGTCGTGTTATCTACTGAAAGACTGAGCATTGTTGTGTTCATCATCTCTTCTCACACCACACAAACCCACCTTAAGAGTAAAAGAAACACACGGATTAAGAAAAATAGAAAATCCGTAGCAATATTATAGACAGAAACATTGAACCATTGATTTTTCAGTTCTTGATGTTTTGATTGCCATTAAAATTTCTTCTCGATTTTAAGAAATGTATTTTGGAAGTAAAAATTTTAAATAAATAATATTTACGAAGTATGTTTCTAAATTTTTAAAAGTTCATTTTAGCAAGTTTGGTAATCACTTTAATATTAAAAAGTATTCTCGATTTCTGATATATCTCAAATATATCAGAAAAAAAGAAACAATATTTTTCATATGCTTCCGAATTTTTTAAAATTTGTTATTTTTGATATGCTTAGTAGGTATTTCGATATCAAAAATTATCGTTAAGAAATTATTTGCGTTGATATATTAGGATTAACATAATAGAATTTAAAGTTCTAAATTAATAATTAAAAATCTAAATGAATCTGGATTAATAATTAAAATTAAATTTATCCATACACATTTTTTATAACTAAATTTATATCCCTATCCAATCAAATTCAACAAAATTGTGTGGACTTTTCGAATTTGCATTTAAAATTTTGTGTTATTCGTTAAAAATTGTTTGATGAAATATTTATAGAAGGATTTAATCTTCAGAAATAAACTCAAGTTGTTAGAATTCACTCATTTTTTTCTCCTGAATAACAAGCAGAATGGATATAGTTTATTGACGAATTATATTTCTTAGTAATTATGATTTTATATATCTCTCTTTCCAGGCTTTAGTATTCACATCTACATCATACAGTAACTGCAACCACGTCGGCTTCACTTTAAAGGAAGAGATTTATAGACTACCTTTTCGAGCTCAGAAATTTGTTGAGGCTTTGAAGTAAGCTATAACAACACTCATAATTATTTTTCTCTCAAGTATATGTCATCATTAATGATGAAAATGAATGTTCTAAACAAATATATGAAGGGAAAAAAGAATGGAAGTTACGAATTGCCAAGCTGAAAAATTATTAATCATTCAAACACAATATAGAATCGAAACATAAATCATTATCTATAATCAGTATCGAAACATAAATCATTATCTCTAATCAGTATCTAAACATAACTCATTATCTATAATCAGTATCTAAACATAAATCATTATCTCTAATCAGTATCGAAACATTAATCATTATCTCTTATCAGTATCGAAACATTAATCATTATCTCTAATCAGTATCGAAACATTAATCATAATCTCTAATCAGTATCGAAACATAAGTCATTATCTATGAACAGTATCGAAACATTAATCATTATCTATAAACAGTATCTAATTATTATCTATTTGATGTTTATTTCGAGTGTTAAAAAGTAGTAGTAGTTTGCGATTATCGTTCTTTTGATGGATAGAATTCCAAAATATTTTCAAATTAGAAATTCCTGAAGATTAGAATGCTTTCTGCACTAGAATGTAAAAAAAGGGAAATTTGTTCAATGAAATCCATATTTTATCATCTATTTGAAAATTTATTGCCATAACGAAACGTTTCAAAATAGTGTAATGCTTTCTTCGCTTATTTTTTAACGACTTTTTAAGGTATCCGAATACTTTCGAACAAAAATTTAGAAAAAAAATTTTTTTTAAACTATTTAAAGCTAGAGCTTTTAGATGTACTGTAAATTATGATGAAAAATACGATAAATACAAAAACGTTATTTGAAAATATAATATATTTCGGGAAATAGAAAAATTTGTAGTAACTTTTAATGAAATTGAGCCAAAATGGTTAACACCCTAAACAAAATGGTAATGCAGCAATCCAATTTTTCTTTGCACATAAGTTATAGAATATAATAATGAAAAAAATTAATCATAATACAAGAAAAACAATGAGAGGCAAAGATATTGTGGGTAGAAATATAGGTCTATACGCATTTTTTCTATAAATTCTCAACTTAATTTTTCTAAAAACGTCTATAAATGAAAAAGCATTTCACCAACAATAAAATTTTTAGTTCATTCCCTTTTCCATATTATTTAAAATATCACAGAAATTTTTATGTAAATGGCTAAGTCAGTTTTTGAGAATATCATGTTAATGGTGCAGAGTTTTTATGAAAATTAAAGTTTTGAGAAAATGGAAGTGAATGACAAATTTTAACTGAAAAAGTATGTTTTGCTTTAAATCCACCTTTTGCTTAAATCTATGATAGGTCACGCCTTCTTTTTCCAAGAAAAAATGAACTGTTTTGGGACAATCAAACTTTGAAATGCAAGAAATAACAATAATAATAATAAATTGCCAATATATTCGATGACCAGTATTTTTAACATTTTCGGATACCTTGAAAGCAACAATCAAAGCTAACATTGACCGAGCTAAGAAGTATTATTGTTGTAAGCCCTCATATATATTTCTCTAGTACTTTAAAGTAAAAATAATAACATTTGTATAAGTAAAACAAATATCTTCTAAGAACTTAAATTATTAACTAATGAGACCTCAGCCCTACAATTTTCTTTCTTGGTAATTTGTTTTAAGGAACCCGCCTACGTTGAAACCACTGGTTATCGACCTCATTGCCGATTTTTTTTAATTATTATTTCTTTCAGTTCAGACTTTCCTCTTTGCAAAGCAGCTTATCTTTTCTAGGAAAAGGAAGGCCTGACCTATCATACAGGATTACGTATTTTTTCGGCTAAAATTTGTCTTTAACTTCAATTTTCATAAAACTTTAATTTTCATAAAGTTTTTCCATCATTTATATATATATCATAAACTATTAGTGGTATCGACATAAAAATTTCAGAGCCTGTTTTATATAATATTGGGAATGAAATGAACCAAAAATTTTATTATTGGTGAAATACTTTTTATTTATAGGTGTTTTTAGAAAAATTAAGTTGTTACGTTTTAGAAAAAAGGCATATATACATACATTTCTATTCATAATATTTTTGCATCTCAATATTTTCCTCAGATTTTGGTTCATTTCATTCATCATTAGATTCTATAACTTGAGTACAAATAAAATAGGATCGCTGCATTACTATTTTGAATAGAATGTTCTCCGTTTTGGTTCAATTTCATTAAAATGTATTACAAATTTTCCTATTTCTAAATATATATTATATTTTCAAATATTTTTTTGTATTTATAGTATTTTTTTATTCTAAATGAGACTTCATCTTAGTTTTAAACAGTTTTTAAAAATCAAATTTTTCAAAACTTTTCCTTCGAACCTAGGTGGATACCATAATTTGATGATTATTCCGAGAAAATTAAGAGAACAAAATTCTAAAGTGTTCAGTGTTATATTTTATACTAAAACAGTGTTAAAATAGTTATTGCTTCATATATTCAGTGATAATAAATTTCATAGAGCTTTGGACAACAATCCATCATTTCATTATTTTCACTAAAAAAAGATATAAAATTTAGTTTCGAAATGTTTAATTCAGTGTCTCTAGAAAATCATAAGATTTTTGCAATGCTGTAAATATGTTACAGATCACTTTTCTTGTTATAGTTTTTGGTATCACTTTCCAAATAATATGTATATTATTCCTTTACTAGAAGTGACGACAGTGAAAAACTCGAGGAATTGTTTGCACACTGTAAACCGCCCTGGCCGAATAACTACAGCTTCAGTAAGTGTCTGGCTGAGAATTTGATCCTGGATACGGCATCGGATTTGCCAATTGCCATCGTCCGTCCTTCTATAATCGTCAATACTTGCAGGAGCCCGATACCCGTATGTAAATTAAACTATTTTAGTCTTTGAAAGAATAAACTATTTTACTTTTCTACCTAATAAACTATTTTACATTTCGAAAGGATAAACTATTTTACTCTTCTACAGCATAAACTATTTTACTTCTCGAAAGAGTATTTTCCTCCTCGAAAGAATAATCTATTTTACTTTTCGACGAATAATCTATTTTACTCTGTAAGTAAACCTGTTGATATCTGTAAGTATAAGAATCAATTATCCTCTTTTTTTTTAAAAAAAAAAAAGATGTTATTTAAATTTTTTACAGTGCGTTTTGGAAGCTGATGATATTGCTGCTTTCGGTGGTGGCGGTGTGGTCGGCTGTATACAAGAAGTGCGTTTTGGAAATTCGTTCCAAACTGAAATTTATTTTAAGGGAAGAAAATCGATTAAAATCTCCAAAAAAATTGTTCTCACTTTTTTTTATTTTAGTCATATTAACGTCTCGTTTTAAAGCAACACTAGGGCTGTTTTGGGACGACCTCACTATTTTGAACCGCAGACACCTGAGCCGGCACCCCATTCTCTGAAACATACCAACGGTAGGACGTTTGGTTTGATATATTTAACGTGAAAGAGAACCCCTTATATGGCTGTTCTTCGGTGGAATCGAGTCTCAAACATGAAACCCTTCGGTTCCGAAGCCGAGACCTTACTACAAGGCCACCGTGTCCTCTACCAACGAGAGGATGTCTGACTTGAGGTATTTATCATGCAACAGATTCCTTTATACGGCGATTCTTCAATGAAATCAGTTCTAGAACCTGAAACTCTACGGCTCACAAGCCTAGACCTAACCACCAGGCCACTGCTGCCTAAAGTAAATATCAGCAGGAAAATTTCAATAAAATATACAAAAAATTATATCAAAATATTTTTTTCTTTCAGTCTATATAACATTAATATCAGTTAGAACTTTCTTAAACTGCGTCAGTATTCTTTTTTTCTTGGCTTTGTACCACCAGGCCACCACAGCCCTTTTTTTTCCTCACTTATTTATTAATATAGGTTTAATCCACTAGAATAAAATTTTGAGCCAAGTATTTATCGTCCACCTGAACAAAATCTCACACATAAATTATTGGTTTTCATAGACAGCTAACAGACTGTTTATAAGTGTATAAGTTTCAGTACATAACTATATAAGTTTAGTAGGAGCATATAAATTAACTATCAGTTTATAAGTTTCTATGTAAATGTTTACCACAATTACCCCTTGGCGAAAATTCATCTCAATATGCGATTGTGAGATGAGTATTCCAGAGTTTCAAAAGTATAAATTTTATTTTCCATTTAACTCATCTAAGAAACTATTTTATATCCGACGTAACATATTTCTGCTTTTGCCATATTAGTTATATTCTGAAAGTGATATATTAACATTTCACACCACACCACACCTCCGTTTCTAGAACTCATGTGGCCCCTTTCCGGTTTGGTATAGATGTAGGTGGACTTTATTAAACCAAAAAGGATATAACAATTAATTTGAAGGATACAGACAAATGACAAAATACATTTGGTGGTGGTTATAATGCCACTTGGTCATACCAAGCACGAATGAGCGGTGCTCATTCGAATTAAGGCAGAAGTGTGCGCCTTTTGTTGTTAACGAGAACCATTAAGGTGAAAGTACGACTTTGCTCGAACACACACGACACAACCCTTTTTAGGGGGTGGTCGAACTTATTCATATACTCATTCATCCAACCGCAAGTCAGAATTTAAATCCAAATCAGAGACCGACTCATCCCTGATTCAGTACCCCCAGAGGTACCCTTTGTTATGGGAACTTGGAGGACTTTGCAGTTACGACCTATTGAACGTGCCCCAACTGCCATTAGCCAACAAGGCGGTCTTTGGTCGAGACGAGGACAGAACTCGCGACCCTTCGGTTACGAGACTGACGCTCTACCAACCAATCTACCACATCCTACAAAATACATATAAATATATCATAACAAGAAAGGATAAATGCTAGAATGAAAAACATCTTGAGTACAAAATACTGGATGAATGAGCATAGTAATGTGCAATATGGATGCAAAAAAGGGTTAAAAATATTAGTTACTTATGAGGGGATGAAAAACAAGTTATGGAGAAAGTACGAGTTGTATTAAATGGTTTCTTAAAAAAATGATAGAATTAATCTAAATGAAGCAGCTCCCCTTGATCAATTAGGAATCTAATCATGTTTATGATTCTACGTTTGGAAGATGGATTATTAAGGACTCTTTTGTACCATAGACTTTTTAACGATGATGAGGGTTTTTTGAGGTGCCATGAGAGAGTAAAAATTAATATAAATTACCCTCTTATAATAACCTTAAAAATCATCAAGGGAAATTTGAAAGTAGGTGTTCCTATCCATTGCCAAAAAGATAATATATGGCAATAACATAGCATAATTATAACATATTACAGTAAAAGCTCCTTATTCGCGCTTCCTTTATTTGCGTTTTCCCTATTCGCGGATTTAAAAAATGCGACCCAATTCCTATATCCGGGGCTAAAAGGTTTTTTATTCGCGGATGTAATAAGTACATACATAATAATAAAAAAAGATTCCAATAGGCGTTCAACCCAATATTCATTGCACATGCCGTAAAATTTACTAATAAAAATTAATAGATCTTATTACAACTTTGTCTAAAGTATGCTGTTAAATGCAATTTACAAACATAGCCGGAATCAGGAATGGAATAGAACGAGATGGGTTCGAACCGATAGAATCAAGTGACATTCAGGAATTGCTTGAATCGCAAGATGAAGATCTGACGGAAACTGACTTGGAGGAAATTTTAAATTTAAAGCCCATTGAAGAAGAGGCTTCAACAAGCACTGGAAAGGTGGACATTTAATTTAAAAAATCTTAGTGAAGGTTTAAGAATGGCAAATGAGTTTTATGATTTCTTTATGAACATTGATCCGTCTATGGAACGAAGTCTTATTTTTAATAGGCAAATGGCTAATGAGACTGCTGCGTGTCAGTCTGAATGGAAGGAGTTTTTAAAAACTGCCAAGCAAGAGAAAATGACTAAATTCTTCAATCATTGACTAAGCCTTAAGATAATTAATTAAAATGTTCAAAAACTTCAATTGATCTTTCATACATTTGCTTTTTTTAAAATTTTGTCACCTAGGTACGTATCTCCTATAATCCCATATAAATTACCATTCCGCATTAACGGTTTCTGTATTCATGGCATAATTGTGGAACATATACCCAGCGAATAAACAGCTTTTACTGTATATATTTTTGTGTATATAATGTATAAAAATGATATAGCATGGCAGAACGCCATAGATTTCTATGCCTGCTGGTGTAAATAAGTCATATTATTAATAACAATGAATCAATTGATGTCATTATAAATTATTTTTGCTTACATACCCAGAAAACCTACGAACTTTAAATCTTAAGGATTCTCGTATAGTCGGACATAGAAAGATTTATTAAGGTACCGACTATGTTCAAAGGAAATTTATTTTTAAAAACTAATTAAAATTAGTGTTTTTATATGTATTGTCAATTATAATACAAAATATTATAAATACCGCGACATTATTTTAAAATATAATATATTTTGATAAATATAGAAATTTGTAGCAAACTTTATTGAAATTTAAACAAAATGATTAACACTCTACTCAAAATTGTGATGCATAAATACTATTTTTCTTTGTACACAAGTTATAGAACCACAATGAATGAAATGAACTAAAATCTAAGAAATATTTTCAGATACAAAGAAGAGATGGGTAAAAATCTGCACATACATGCATTTTTTTCCATAAATTCACAATTTATTTTTTCTAAAAACACCTATGGATGAAAAACGTATTTCACTATCACTAAAACTTTGGGTTCATTTTATTACCCATATTATTTAAAACTCACTCTGGAATTTTTATCTGAATACCTTATTGGTTTTTGAGATATCAAACGGTGGAGATTGTTTATGAAAAGTAACGTTTTGAGGAAATTGAAAATCAAGACAAATTTTAACTGAAAAATCTTTGATCCTGGATAATAGATCATGTATGTTCGTTTGCTTAGAATAGATAAACTGTTTTGGAAATTGGAAAGCTTGAACTACAAGAAAAAACCAATTTAAAAAAACTTCGCCAATGTGGTTGATAGCCAGTGTTTTGCAAAAAATATTAACTATATTGTGATGAAAAAGGATTATTTGTTTGAGATAATCCAAAACAGTTTATCTTTTCTAAGAAAAAGAACCTATCTGACGTATCATCCAGGGCCACAGATTTTTCAACTAAAATGTACCTTCAATTTACTAAACACATTAATTTTCATGAACATTCTTCACCCTTCACATGATATCTAAAAAAACTAATAGAGTTATTTATATAAAAATATCATTGCTTTAAATAATATGGGCAATGAAATGAACCAAAAGTTTACTATAATAAAGTCCAAATCCTTTTTTTTTAGTATTTATAGAATTTCGTATTAGAATTGACAACATGTCTAAAATCCATCGTTTTAAATAGTTTTTAAAAAAATCCATTTTTTTGCAATGTTTCTTTCAAACGCCTTTGTATATCTTAATGCCTATAAAAATTCTATGAGGAACTGCACCAGAAGGACTTATTATTGTATGAAAAAAAGGAATTTAAAATAATATATTCACTTATTTAACGAGAATGGGAAATTTTAATAAATTAAATTAAAAAAATTTTGACAATTGTAGACAAAAATATTATATTTGCAAAACCATTACTCAAATATATTATTTTAAAGTTCAATAAAAATTATTACCTTTTTTAGGGATACGGAGAAGGAAGTACCGGATTAGAAAAACTTTTTTGAGTAAGTTGTATATTCTCTCTTACGTCATCTCATTTAATTTCAGATTATTAACAAATTTTTTATGTTTGTTTTTCATCTCTCATGTTAACCCATTTTTGCCTAAGGTTAAAAAATGGGAATTTTTTCATGGAATTTCTATATGTTAGGTAAAAAATAATAATAAAAATAACTTTTATGTGAGGGGTGTTCCTAAATAAAACAGTACTCATAAATGGGTTAGAGTCTTTCATGTCATGTTTTTTTTATCTCATGTTAATGTCTTTCATGTCATGTTTTTTTTAATCTCATGTTAATGTCTTTCATGTCATGTTTGTTTTTTATCTCATATTAATGTTTTACATGTCGAGTTTTTTTTATCTCATGTTAATGTTTTTCATGTCATGTTTTTTTTATCTCATGTTAATGTTTTTCATGCAATGTTTGTTTTTTATCTTATGTTAATGTCTTTTCTGTCATGTTTGTTTTTTTATCTCATGTTAATGTCTTTCCTGTTATGTTTGTTTTTATCTCAAGTTAATGTATTTCATTTCATGTTTGTTTTTTTATCTCATGTTAATGTATTTCATGTCATGTTTGTTTTTTATCTCATATTAATATCTTACATGTCAAGTTTTTTTTTTATCTCATGTTAATATCTTTCATGCCATGTTTCTTTTTTATCACATGACAGTTTTTTTAATCGTTTGGGCAATTGTATTTTAAAAGAATCTTACTAACTTAAATACACTTTCGGTTAACTTTTTCCATTGAACTAATACAAATACTGCAAAAATAGTTTGTTTAGTTTAGTGATATTAAAGTCCCGTTGCAAAGCAAAACTAAGACTATTTTGGGAAGAACCTCGTTATTTTGAACTGCTACCAGATGAATCGGACAACACCTGAACTGGCACCCTTCTCTCCACACTACACCAGAGGGATGACGTTTGTCCTGGTAGATTTAACCTGTAAGAGACCCTCTCACACGATGGTTCTTCGGCGGAATCAAGTGTCGAACTTGCAACCATCCGGTTTCGAAGCCGATACTTTAAAGACTATGCCTAGCTGAGTGTTGGCAGTTATGCGAGCTAAAGTGGTCATGATGTAATGGCACTTCAGTGTACAGTACGGTATTTAAGGTATCCGACTACTTTAAAAACACTGGTCTTCGACCACATTGGCAATTTTTTTTAATTGTTATTTCTTGTAGTTTAGATTTTCCTCTTTCCAAAACAATTTATATTTTGTACAAAAAGGATAGCCTGACTTATCATCCAAGTATACACATTTTTAAATTAAAATTTGTCTTTCTCTTCAATTCCGCAAAACTTTAATGTTCATAAAAATTCTTTACCATTAATATGATTTCTCGAAAACTAATTGAGGTATTCACACAAAAATGTCAGCATGTGTTTTAAATAATATGGGCAATGATATGAGCCAAAAGTTTTATTGGTGGGGAAACACTTTTCATTTATAGACGTTTTCAGAAAAATTAAGTTGTGAATTTATGGGAAAAAATGCATATATGCGCATATTTTTATTCATTACTGCTTTGCATCTCGAAATGTTTCTAAGATTTTGGTTCGTTTCATTCATTATCGTATTCTATAATTTATGTGTAAAGTAAAATAAAATTGTTGCTTTACATTTTTATGTAGAGTGTAAACCGTTTTGATTAAATTTCATTAACAACAAATTTTACCATTCATAAATACTTTCCTCCGTTAACATGATATCTCAGAAACTAACAGAAATATTTGCGTAAAAAATTTAAGGTGTGTTTTAAATAATATAGTTAATAAATGAATTAAAAGTTTTATTGTTGGTGATGTACTTTTTATAGGTATTTTTAGAAAAACCTAACTGTGAATTTATGGAAAAAAATGCATATATACATAAATTTTAACACATAACTTCCTTGCATATCAAGATTTTTGTTAGTTTTTAGTTCAATTTATTCCTCATTGTATTTTATAACTTATATACAAAGAAAAATCGGATTGCTACATTAATTTTTGTGTAGAGTGTTAGCCACTTTTTGTTAAATTTCATTAGAATTTACTACAAATTGTCCTATTTCTCAAAATATATTATATTTTCAAATAATTTTGTTGTATTTATAGTTTTTTGTATAGTAATTAACAGTATATTTTAAAAACATAGTTTTTAAATATCCGCCTATGTTAAAAACACTGATTATCGACCACATTGATGAATTTTTTAGATTTGTTATATTAGATATTGTTCATAGTTCAGATTTTCCTTTTTCTGGTTTTTCTTTTCTAGGAAAAGAAAGGCCTGACCTACCATCCGGGTACACATATTTCTCATTTAAAATTTGTTTTTCCCTTTAATTTTCTCAAAACTTTCATTTTCATCAATATTTTGTACCGCTAACAATATATCTCAAAAACTAATAGAGGTATTTCCATAAAAATTTCAGCGTTTGTTTTAAATAATATGGTCAATGAAATGAACCATATGTTTTAATGCTGGGGAAATACTTTTTCATTTGTAGGAGTTTTTAAAAATATAAAGTTGCAAATTTATCGAAAAAAAGGCATATATCACATTTGTTTCACCATAACTTCTTAGTATCAACATTTTTCTTAGATTTTGGTTCATTTCATTCATCATCATATTCTAAAACTTGTGCACAAATAAAATTATACTTTTTGTTGCATTATACTTTTGTGCAAAATATTAACTGATTTGGCTAAATTTCATTAAAATTTACAACGAAATGTCCCATTTCTCAAAAGTTATTATATTTTAAAATAACTTTGTTGAATTTTTAGTATTTTGTATTAAGGCAATGCATCTAAAAACCATAATCTTAGTTATTTTTGGAGAAATTCATTTTTTCAAATTTTTTTCTTCGACATTGGTCAAATACCTTATATATTTTCTAAATTATCAAAATTCTTTTGAAAAAAAATATTCCTTTCATATGTAGTTGGATAAGATGAAAAGGAAATTTTATTCGTTATTTGAAATGTGATCATTTTAAAATTTTTATCTGCTAAAGATTGGAAAGGGACTCATTAAAGTTGTTCGTGGGGATCCAAATAAGAAACTAAATCTAGTACCTGTAGACATCGTTGGAAATGCTCATGTTCTAGCAGCATGTTGTGTTGGATCAAAAAGGTAAAACACTAATTTTACTTCCTTTTCCTTTACCTTTCATTAAAATCCATTCTACTTTTTAAATTCTATTTACAGTTCAGAGACATAAAAACCGATACAGAGTGTTCTTAAGCATGACACTACTTTTACTTCAGTTTCCTTTATATATGTATATATTTATATCTATCTATCTATCTATCTATCTATCTATCTATCTATCTATCTATCTAT
>JAPMOQ010066021.1:260722-272348 GCA_026543055.1 Argiope trifasciata
TATCTATCTATCTATCTATCTATCTATCTATCTATCTATCTATCTATTTATCTATCTATATGATTTTAGTTCAAAAAATATTAATTATTCCTTTGATAAAGATTTTTGGAGGTAAAATCTTTATTATGTTATTTGTCCTATTTTTGTTCTCTTACACAATGACTATCATGCCTTTTATCACTTAGATGTGTGACTCCATTGATAATAAACTGCACTGCTACTGAAAACTTTCATATCAAGATCTCGGAATATGCGAATACTCTGCACCCGATGATTATCACATCACCTCTTCCACAATCCTTTGCGAAACTTACCAATTTCTTCATCCTGCCTTCAAGATTTCTCTATAGCGTATTTGTATTCTACTACCATTATCTGCCGGCAATTGTTTTCGATGGAATACTAAGATTTGCAGGCGGTACACAGAAGTAAGTTTTCTTGAAGGTGAATAGCATTTTTTATTAGATTCTTCAGCTCTTTTAACACACTATTTGCCCTAGTGTATATATATATATACACTGAAGTGACAAAAGTCATGGGATAGCAATATGCAAATACACAGATAGCAGTAGTATCGCAGCGAA
Source organism: Argiope trifasciata (assembly GCA_026543055.1). Classification (NCBI taxonomy): domain Eukaryota; kingdom Metazoa; phylum Arthropoda; class Arachnida; order Araneae; family Araneidae; genus Argiope; species Argiope trifasciata. The sequence goes on from JAPMOQ010066021.1 coordinate 261,307, forward strand.
AAAGTATAAATGCGCAGTTCATTTTACAGAGCTTTCATTTGTGTTCAAGTTATTCATGTGAACAGGTTTTTCGTGATTTATGGCGGCACGACGAGAATTAACAGACTTTGGACGCGGAATAGTAGTTGGAGCTTATTACTGGGTCATTCCATTGCGGATATCGTTAGTGAATTCCACATTCCGAGATCCACAGTATCAAGAGTGGGCCGAAAGTATGGAATTTCAAGCATCACATCCCATCATGGACAGCGCAGTGGGCGACTACCTGCACTTAACGACCGAGACCACCGACGTCTGTGTAGAATGGTCAATGTTAATAGACACGCAACACTTCGTCAAATAACTGTAGGAATCAATGTGAGACGTACGAGGGACGTGTCCGATAGGACTGTGCGGCGAAATTTGTCTTCCTTGGGCTATGACAGCAGAAGACCGACTCGAGTGCCTTTACTGACAGCACGACATCGCCTGCAGCGACTCTCCTTTGCTCGTGAGCATATTGATTGGTCCCTAGAGCAGTGGAAAACCGTGGCGTGGTCAGATGAGTCACGATTTCAGTTTTTACGAGCTGATGATAGAGTTCGAGTGTGGCGCAGAGCCCACGAAGCAATGGACCCAAACTGTCAGCAAGGCACTGTTCAAGCTGGTCGTGGCTGCATAATGGTGTGGGCTGTTTTCACATGGCATGGACTCGGTCCTCTGGTGCAACTGGACCGATAATTGACTGGAAATGGTTATGTTCAGCTGCTTGCAGATCACTTGCAGACATTCATGGACTTCACGTACCCACACAACGATTGGATTTTTATGGATGACAATGCGCCATTTAACCGAGCCAGAACTGTTCACGATTGGTTTGAAGAACTTTTTGGACAATTTCAGCGCATGATCTGGCAACATATATTGCCCGATATGAATCCCATCGAGCATTTATGGGATATCATCGAAAGGTCCGTTCGCACCCAAACTCCTGCACCATCCACACTTTCACAATTATGGACGTCTATACAGACAGCATGGCTCAATATCCCTGCAGAGGAGTTCCAACGACTTGTGGACTCCATGACACGTCGAGTTGTTGCACTTCGTCAGGGAAAAGGAGGTCCGACACGATATTAACAGTCATCCCATGACTTTTGTCACTTCAGTGTATATATATATATATGAGTGTATGTGTGTGTTTATTTTATACTATTGTTGAGTATTAAATTATTCAATGTTATATCAACTACTAATGAATATTATTGAGCAACAGGATGCATAAGGTCTATAATATAATAAAGGATGAACTCAAACTGACGCAAGATTTGAATTTATCATCGAACTTATAGTAAACTGTTGACAACCCTATTAAAAAACATTTTATAGATTATACTATAGGACTAATGAAAATGGAGCATTACACTACAGAACAGTATTCTTTATATATTAAACAATATTTCAAAAATAATGAAACTCTAGCTGCCACAGTTCATACATTTAAGTATTGACCTCGTAGATCACTTGATCTAACATCTTTGGATTTCTTTTTATGTGGTTATTTGGATTAAAAGTCGACAAGAAGCAAAGGTCGATTCAAGAAGCCGACAAGTATGCTTTCTATCAAAAAGGAAATCCGAAATTGTATCATTGAAATTCAGTCACATTTATGTAATATAGTTATGAATAAAAAAGTGCATACCCTTGCAACCAGTACAGCCGTGGAGGTCATGTACTGTTTGTGTTGTTACGTGCAAAAGTCTCTCAATTATTCAAATAAACAAAATATCAATTCAATAAATATATAACAATTTAAAGAAAAAAACTGTATGGTCAATGATTGAATATCAATTTCTTGACACATTTTTAGTTTTTTAAAATAATCTAATTTAAATTGAGCCATAAAAGCTACTTTAATTTTAATGCTTTAGCTTAAATTTTACTTAAGATAGTAATATTTCGTTCGTCGTTGCGTAGCATTAAATATAAATTATTTATTATTGATCTCGTTTACAAGATGATAAGCTGACCTCAGAATTTGAAAAGGAAATAATATATATATACTTCATATTTTCCATATATAGATTACTTAATATTACATATAAATCAAATAATGCGAGTAATATTTTATGTGTTTCATTTTATGGAATTTTTGTAAATTATTTTCTTTAGACATCATGAATACATTATTTGAACAGTTATTTTTTTCATTGATCATGAATAAATTATTTGGAAAATTATTTTTCTTCATTTATGATGAATAAATTATTCGGTAAATTATTTTCTTCTTTGATCGTGTATAAATTATGTGATAAATTATTTTCTTTATTGATCATGATTAAATTATTTGAAAAAACAATTTTTTTCATTGATCATGAATAAATTATTTGGTAAATTATTTTCTTCTTTGATCGTGAATAAATTATTTAAAAAATTATTTTCTTTATTGATTGTGATTAAAATATTTGGTAAATTAATTTTTTCATTGATCATGAATAAATTATTCGGTAATTTATTATCTTCATTAATCATGAATAACATTTTAAAAAATTATATTCTTCATTGATCATGAATAAATTATTTGGTAAATTATTTTCTTCATTGTTCACGGAATCTTGTTTTCTTTTAGAGTGTATTCCCTTTACCGTTTCTTTGATAATATTATGGCCTCGTACGACTTCTTCGTTTTTAATGATTTCGAGTTTGAAAAGAATAATCTGGAACGTCTTGATAAATTGATTCATCCTGAAGACAGAAAGGTGAGATATTTACAGACTTCTTTTAAGAACATTCTTATTTATATTATACTATTGACAGTACCATTTTGACCTTATGTTTGGCTCAGTATGGCTTTTTCTGGATCATGCGCCAATTCATCCAATATGACATGAACATGTATCAACATCAAACAAGCATAAACATATATTTAGAAATAATCAAAAATAACCACAGTTTTTTTTATAGTTCACATTGAAAAATATTTAGTCTGTTAGATAAGTAAAAATGCGATATGTACATAGACAAAACAATTCACTACAAATTTCAAATTTAATTTTCCTTTGTAAGCAGCATATACTTTTTGATTTGTGGAAAGTGGTGTTGACTAGGAATAGAACTCGGGATTTTTTGATTAGAAGCCTCGTATCATAGGCACTAGACAAAAGCAATTGTTCTTGTCCAGTAGATGTCATCTGGCTTATGAACTTACCACCACAATACTCCTCAACCAATGAGTCGTATGTGAGACGAACAATGTTATCGTTCCGAGTGTACGAAAGTTTGTTATGGCGACTTTTGTTACCGGTAGAGGGCACCGCGAAGGTGTCATTTGAAGGTTAAAGGATCATTGTCCTAGGCAACAATATGGTAAGTGGTGTTGGCTCGGAATAGAACTGGGGACCTTTGATAAGAAGCCTCGTATCAAATCCACTATACAAAAGCAATTGATCCTGTCTCGCAGATGTTATATGGCTTATGAACATACCACCACATATTTATCCTTCCATTTTAAAGTTGAACAAAATGGATAGATATTGTTCCTATTGAAACCGATGCATCAATTATGTGATTCACACATGGATCGTAATTCAGGGAGGACCAAATATCAGGAATGTTTGTTTCATTCTTTCCTTTTCTGTCTCAAATTTAAATGTGTTTCTGTGTCAGAAGACAGGCGATCACTTATCTTCCCATGACATTCATTATGTTTCTATTTTTATCTACGGGACAAGAGCAATTACTTTTGTCTAGTGGCTATGACAGGAGGCTTCTAATAAAAAAATTTCAAGTTCTATTCCTAGCCAACACCACTTTCCACAAATCAAAAGGTATATATTTCTTACAAAGAAAAATTTAATTTTATATAAATTTAAACTAATTCTGAAAATTAAGTTAAATTTAAATTAATTTTGTATTTAATTGTTTTGTCTATGAATATATCGCATTTTTATTTATTTAATAATCTAAATATTTCTGAATGTGGGCTATAAAAAATTGTGGTTATTTCTGATCCTTTCTAAATATATTTTTATGCTTGTTTGCTGTTATTACATGTTCAATATCGATTGCATCAAATTATTTCGATTGTTGTGCGATTTAAAAATGGACTGTTACTTTGCAAAACAGAGACCCTTCCTTCCCTAATGAGTGGGTATTCGCTAACCAAACATTTCGTTCCTCTTTATTTTTATAATCGTGTAATAATCGAAGCGTTTTGGTATTTAATGTGTTTTGGCGAAGAGTGAATTTTCTTTTACCAGTGTGAGGATATTGATTTTCAAAGGCAGACATAAACACAGAAATCTATCGCATATGCAAAAAACAGCTGTTATTCCTTGCGAATGAGATTTCGCGCATGCTCAGATAAGTACTTGCCACACTGCTGGTTTTCGCATGCGCAAATCGTAGTAGGAAAATAATTAAAGTAGTAATTGTAAAACTCAATTCTTTTACTTTCATATGACATCAATATTCTAAAACCTTTAAAGATAAACGCCTTACAAAATGTTACTATTATCTCCCATATCAGTTAAGTATTTCTCGAGTTTTTCTCTTTCAAACATACAGAGACTTCATTTTAAACTACGTATATATGACATTCATTTTAAAATACATATAGAGGACGTACATTTTAAACTACGTATAGATGGCATTCATTTTAAACTATGTATAGATAGCATTCATTTTAGATTACGTATAGATGACATTCATTTGAAACTACGTGTGGGTGACATTCATTTTAAACTACGTAAAGGTGATATTCAATTTAAATCTCGAGTAGATGACATTCATTTTAACCTACGTATAGATGACATTCTTTATAACCCCTTCCTTCTCGCTTCCGTGAAAATGACCGGGTGAAATTTCTACCTCTATTTCTCGCGTATTCAAAAGCAATGCGCCTAAAATATTAAAACAATCTATTTCTTATGCCCATAATCATGTTTATTTCTCAAAATATACACCAGATGGCTGCCCTAGACTATCTGTTATGTTTTTAGAGATAGTTCAGTTATTTTAAACTAGATATCAGCAGAAAGGAAACTCGGTACTATTGTCCTGATTGTGATGTTGGCCTATGCATCTCATGCTTTAAAATATATCGCACAAGAAAAAATGACTAGTATTTATTTACATTATGTGTAAATGCTATAAAATTATGTTTGAATGCTTAAAACACATATATATTTTTTTCTCTTTGTTGGAAAGCTAACATTGAGTCATAATAACTCTGAATTTTGGCTTTTCCGATTTTTTTTAAATTTTTATTTCAAGCTAAAAATTAACTAAAAAATTAAAACTGAATGCATAGATTAATGAAAAATTAAAAATGAACATACACTCAGTTTTGTATAATTTTCTATAAAAATAAAAAATACTCACTTTTATGACCATTTTCTTCAAAATTATGCGACAGTTAAAGGGTTAAATAATATACAATTGATATTCATTTTAAACAACGAATAGATGACATTCATTTAAACTACGTATAGATGACATCCATTTTAACCTATGTATAGATGACAGTCATTTTAAACTACGCATTGATGACAAAAGAGACTGAATGAAACCGTCATCACATTCACTGGGGGACCTTATGCAAGTCATGTAACATGTAATAACACTGTGTTTTACATGTGTACTGTGATGACACTTTCTTTTGCTCATGCAAAACGATCTTTCAGGACCTGAGCTTAGATTTCAAAAATGAATCGTTTAAAGATATGTCATCGAAAATTCCCGAAGCGTGTCATTTTTACGACTGGAAATTAGATAAAAGGACTCCGTCGGAAAGAGAAAGAATTAAGCAAAGGTAAGCATGTTTATTTTTTATTAGCATTTGAAGCTTTTTGCGTTTCATTTAGGCAGGTTTTCTATCAGAAAACATTTCATTATATCAAATTAAAAAAAAGCCACATACTGATCTGGTATAAAGGAATAATTTAGGAAACAGTTGAATTATTTATCCATTGAGGCAATTGAATGAATTTTTATATATTTGTTCTAATTATGCAATACGTAGTGGCCTAAGGTCTCGGCTTCAGAACTAGATGGTTTCTAGCCCAAGACACGATTCCACTGAAGACCCGTCGTTTAAGGGGGGGGGGTCTCTTGCACGTTAAATCTGTCAGGCCAAACATCCTTCCACTAGTGTTGAGATGAGTGTGTCAATTCAGGTGTCGTCCTCTTTAACTGTTTGTGGTTCAAAATGACGAGGTCCACCCCAAAATAGCCCTGGTGTTGCTTTACAACAGGACATTAATATTACTAAAACCATATCTCACAATTATGAATGGGGTATTCAAATAAAAAGATACGAAACGACACTGTGGGTATACATGAAGAATACATTCAAAGTACTGTCTGTCCATGATAAGAACTCTGCTAGACAATTGCCTATGTTTACGGCGGGGTTTATAGAAATAGGTTACTGTAATTAGAGTGCATTTCGCAGACGTAGAAACTCATTCAAGTTTCTTACATTGGCGCGTTTAGCGCCAAACTGGCGATATTGTGTATTATTGCATTTAGTTCTTGAAAACAAATTCAAAAAAAAAAAAAAATCACAAAGCTGAAAATGTAATGCACAGTGATTTTCACCTTTGGTGAAAGGTGAAATCTGCAACATTATGCACAATTTTGCTAGCTTGTGATTTTAATGTCACCCCTTTCTTAAATCGAAAACGCATTTTAAAGGAAGTCAAAATTTAAGAGACAAAAAAAAATTAAATAATGAAATTCCGTTAATATTAACCCTTTATAAGATTAATAAAATTTAATGGTATTAGGCTAAATGAATATAAAATTCATGCAACTGCGACTAAAGCGAGGAGACGAATGTGCAACAATTGTTTTTGGCGCCAAGAAAAAGAACAATCCCTTAGACTTTTGCCTGATACCACTTAATCAAAATGGATCTCTCCTACCGAAGTCTGTTTCTATAGCGCCCGCCGTAAACATAGACGATCGTCTAGCAGAGTTCTTGTGATGGACAGACAGTACGCACCATAGACCTAAGCATACGATTGGAAATACTCCTTTATCCCCTAATTACGAAATCCAGTACTTCCCAGTATCCTCGAGTTCGCCGTACTAGTTAGAGAGATCAACCTTCAGATGTTTTCTCAAAGGACCATACGCATGAAAATTGCAGGGTAGCATGTCCAGACTGCAGAGAAAATGGTTGAACTGATCTCACTCAGCCAGCTCTGTGTGTGTGGAAATGGATACGTGCTATCATGGAGGATAACTTACAAACTCTGGTCTTTTATTCTTGATGAATCTGCATATTTTTATGAGCATCTTTTGGTAAACATTGGGGTTAATGGTTCTTCTGTGGTCGAGGAATTAAAAAATAGGGCAAATTTTACAGTGCTTTTTACAAGAACTTCTGCTCTCTCCTGCGCATGCGGACGCTCGCGCGTGCTCCGATACACGCAAGAGATTCAAATCGCATACCTAGATATCTCGATACAATTTTCAGTTGCGGCATATGGAAATAAGTTAAGGGATCCAACTATGTTAAAAACACTGAGTATCTACCACATTGGCGATTTTTTAAATTCTTATTATTTCTTGTAGTTTAGACATTTCTTTCCAAAATAGTTTATCTTTTCAAAGAAAAAGGATCATCAGGGCCTTTCTTCCAGGGTCGCATGTTTTTGGGGTTAAAAATTGCATACAACAATTTTCTCAGAACAATAATTTTCACAAAAATTCTCCACCATTAGCATGACATTACCAAACCTAATTGAGGTATTTACATAAAAATTTCAGAGTGTTGTTTTAAATAATATGGGTAATTAAATATACCAAAAATTTGATTTTTGGTGCAATACTTTTTTATTTATTGTTGATTTTAGAAAAATGAAGTTCTAAATATGTAGTTAAAAGGCATACATACACATAATTTTACCTATAACTTCTTTGTATCCGAAAATTTTTCTATTTTGGTCCCTTTCATTCATGAATAGATCCTATAACTTGTGCACAAAGATAAATAAGATTGCTGCATTACAATTTTGTGCTAAGTGCTAACCATTTTGGTTAAATTTCACTAAAATTTGTTGTAAACAAATTTTTCCATTTTTCCAAAGATATTGTATTTTCAATTAATTGGATTTGTATTTATATTGTTTATTATTGACAATACATCTAAAAACGAGAAATAGTTTCGAAAAATCCAATTTTTCGACATTTTTCCTTTTAACGTAGTTGGGTTCATTAACGGTTACGATAGCCAAGATGTTTCGTACCTTTTCAATTGAGTATTCCTCGTACATATACAAAGTTTCATCTTAGATTCGAGTAATAGATTATATATTTCTTGATATTTAATAAACTGACTCATTTTTTCACAATTCGAGTAACTGATCTTTTCTTCTTTCTCACAGGCGCTACCTAATGATTTCTTCCATTCAAATGATTTTCATCTTAAGCTGCGGCCTGATTGCAAGTTTGCTATTTTCTCATCTTCTGAATATGTTTTGAGATGGTGTCATCTTATGTACACACATTATGAAAATGATGAATATTTGTTAATGCATGCATATTTAATTTGAGATTAATTAAACAGAACAAATCTGATGGATTATGTTTTTCGTACTTTTTTTTTGTTTAAATCTTAATATTTATAAGGACGTATCAAACATTTTAATGCAAACTAAATATGAAGTGAGAATTCTTAGTGGAAGAACTGTGCTTGAAGCGAGGATTGACATTCATATAAAGTTTAGCAAAAATTTGCAATCCTGAATTTCTTTTACATCATATGTGACTGCGATATAAAAACAATTTTACAGGGTGAGCCTAAGAAACTTGCTTATTTGAAAAAATTCCCTAGAGGTAGGTTGAGTAAGTAGAGGGGTGATATGTAGAGCTACTGATGGAGTAAGTCCTTAGGTTTGTTTCTCTTTACAATTAATTTTCATCATGCTCTTGTCTAGAAAACAGCGGACCTTCGCCGTCGAGAGCTTCTCTTCTAACTGTCGCTCACTTGTTGTTACGCAACGTGCCTTCCGCACTCGCTTTGAAATTCCTCCTCACAGACACGTTCCTGGCCGTCATTCGATTCAGTCGTGGGTTAACTCATTTTAGAAGTGTCGCTAAACCTAGAAACGGACATAAACGGATCACCAGAAAACCGGAAAATGCCGAAAGAGTGAGGCAGTCAGTTCTGCGTTCTCCCTGGCTTTCGGCTTACAAACAAGCAGCTGCTCTGGGAATTTCTGACACCACTCCAACAAATTTTCCATCAAGACCTTCTATTTCATCCCTATCAATTGGTTGTTGGGCAAGAATGAACTGAACGCGATTTTGCTGCCCGTAAAAATGCATCGCAGTCGTTTTTTTCAGTGACGAGACTCACTTTAAAATCCCTGGTTTATGTCTATAGCAGCGGACCATAGCTCACCTCAAGAGCAACATTCACCACTCCATTGCCAGCATACCGATTGATAGGCTGCAAAGAGTGGACACGAACTTTAAAAATCAACTTAATCAGTTTATGCGTAATGGTGGTCGCATTCAACCGATGTCCTTTTTAAAAATTGTATAAAAAACATGGGATATTGTATTCTCAAATAAAAAAATGAGTTAAAGCAACATCTGAAGAACTTTTGGTTTTATTGACCTTTCAAATAATTAAGTTGCTCTGGTGCAACCTGTATAACCATTTACAAAAAGAATAATTTTAAAATGCAAATATATTTAGTAACATATTATTATTTACATTTTTTTTCACATCTGAATTTCATATATCATAATAATTGTATAATAATAACATCACAATTTTGTATATCGTAGCCCGTATCGTCAAATATAATTTTTGAAAATTAATTGACTTAACAACATGAACATAACAAGTTACAACATGATAAAACTAATTTACACGAGTTACTATTTTTTTAACGATGTTATTTTTTGTTGTTTCATATGACACGTCACATTCCAGCTCTCCAAAAAAGTTAGCGATTTTAAACCTTGAGAGCGTCTCTTGTTTCAGTAGCTCCATCTAGGGTCAAATGAGATGAATATTAAATTTCCTTTAAAAAATGTGAATGCAAAGAATAAAAATAAACATAAAAAAGGAAGTATAATTCTTTGAACAACTATCATTCAAAGGTTGAATATATATTTCCTTTTTTCCGATACTCTTCATAATTTCTTAATTATTTTATTTTATGTTTCATAAAGTTTTATATTGTATAAATAATTTTAATTATATTATTACTCTATTTTTTATATTATATTATACATTATTTAAATTTATTTAAGTATTTTAAGAATTTTTATTACCATTAAATCATTTTCCTTTTACTATTTATTTATGTCCCTACTAAACTGATTCTTTAATTTATAAAAATTAAAAATATTTAAATACAGTTTTCGAATTATAAACGAAAGGTAATAAAAAAGAATTTTGAAGAAACAAATAATTATTTTTATATTTATAATTTGAATAATCATTTGTTTGGGATAACTTTATTTAAAAGTTTATATATTTTTTGAATGATTTCAACAACAAAAATAGAAAGAAAATTTGTTTGTTAAATATTTTGTAATAAATATTCTAAAAAAAAACAAAATTATTCTGCATATTTTCTGAGAAAGTTTTATATTTAGAATTTAGAAAGAAATTAAGACTTTTCTTGCTTATGTTACATGCTTAAAGTTTTTTTTTATAAAATAAAAGTTGTTGTTATAGGTTATTATTATTATTAAAGAAACTAAGAGAAAATTGGATTAAGAAATAGGTTAGCATAATTCTAAAAAAAGAAAAATTGTTCTAATTGCTTTCTAAAAATAATTAGTGAGGAAAAAAATAATAAAAATAAGCTAAGGTTTTTTGAACTTATTTTTTTACGTTTTTAATATATTATAAGCTGTTCTTATATGGGTCATTGCTGTTATTTTTAAACTAAATATAAAACCAACTTGTGAAATTATTTGTAATAATTCTAAAAACAGCAAAATCATTCTAAGGGCTTTCTAAAGGAATTTAGCATAATAATAATGAGTAATAATTATATATATATATATATATATATATATATATATATATA
>JAPMOQ010066021.1:272448-282775 GCA_026543055.1 Argiope trifasciata
TATATATATATATATATATATACACTGAAGTGACAAAAGTCATGGGATGACTGTTAATATCGTGTCGGTCCTCCTTTTGCCCGGCGAAGTGCAACAACTCGACGTGTCATGGAGTCCACAAGTCGTTGGAAGTCCTCTGCAGGAATATTGAGCCATGCTGTCTGTATAGACGTCCATAATTGTGAAAGTGTGGATGGTGCAGGAGTTTGGGCGCGAACGGACCTTTTGATGATGTCCCATAAATGCTCGATGGGATTCATATCGGGCAATATATGTGGCCAGATCATGCGCTGAAATTGTTCAGAAAGTTCTTCAAACCACTCGCGAACAGTTCTGGTTCGGTTAAATGGTGCATTGTCATCCATAAAAATCCCATCGTTGTGTGGGTACGTGAAGTCCATGAATAGCTGCAAGTTATCTGCAAGCAGCTGAACATAAACATTTCCAGTCAATGATCGGTTCAGATGCACCAGAGGACCGAGTCCATGCCATGTAAAAACAGCCCACACCATTATGCAGCCACCACCAGCTTGAACAGTGCCTTGCTGACAATTTGGGTCCATGGCTTCGTGGAGTCTGCGCCACACTCGAACTCTACCATCTGCTCGTAACAACTGAAATCGTGACTCATCTGACCACACCACTTTTTTCCACTGGTCTATGGACCAATCGATATGCTTACGAGCAAAGGAGAGTCGCTGCAGGCGATGTGGTGCTGTCAGTAAAGGCACTTTTGTCGGTCTTCTGCTGTCATAGCCCAAGGAAGACAAATTTCGCCGCACAGTCCTATCGGACACGTCCCTCGTACGTCCCACATTGATTCCTGCAGTTATTTGACGAAGTGTTTCGTGTCTATTAACATTGACCATTCTACACAGACGTCGGCGGTCTCGGTCGGTAAGTGCAGGTGGTCGCCCACTGCGCTGTCCATGTTGGGATGTGATGCCTGAAATTTCATACTCTCGGCACACTCTTGATACTGTGGATCTCGGAATGTTGAATTCACTAACGATATCCGCAATGGAATGACCCATGCGTCTAGCTCCAACTAACATTCCACGTTCAAAGTCTGTTAATTCTCGCCGTGCCGCCATAAATCACGAAAAACCTGTTCATATGAATAACTTGAACACAAATGAAAGCTCTGGAAAACGAACTGCGCATTTATACTTTTTCGCTGTGATACTACTGAAATCTGTATATTTGCATATTGCTATCCCATGACTTTTGTCACTTCAGTGTATATATATAAAAAACTAATCAGAATTAAACAAAAAAAATTATTTACTTTCCAATTTGCAATTACTTATAGAATGTTGCTCATATGAGTTAGGATTAACTGTTTTTATTCATTTTTTGTATGTATTCAAGCTTAGGAAAACAGTTTTGATTGCAATATATATCTAAAACAACGCATTTCTAAACCATATGTATGTGAGGTCATAAAAAAAGTGACACACCTGTTTCATAATATTCATACAACATTTTCTTAAATTATGTAACAATTCATGTAATGAAATTGACTCAACAACAGTTTATCTTAATGAAACTTTTAATTTAATAAATAAAGAAATTTAATTGATACATAGTTAAATAATAGATATATTAAATAATATTTAGGATGGAAAATTATTGATTCAAATATCTAATCATAATAATTTAAGATGCATAAGACATTTCCCTTTACCTTTCGCTGCCATTCATATCATATCTACAAGCAATCAATGACCAAACCGTCTGACTTATTCTTTGTCTATTACCAATCTATCACATGTACTATTGGAAGTAATTCATGTAGACACTTATCCCTTAGAGGGAGATTTTCTTAAATTGTTGTCAACAACGTCTATTGGGAATGAAAGTTCTTGTCTACGTCTAACTTTTAAAAAAATTAATAGATTGAGAGCTAATTAGTAGACAATTTAAATGATTTCTTAGACAGAAGATTTTTTAATTCAAATAACTAACTATAATAATTTAAAATGCAAAAGACATTTGCGCCCGTTTATATCATATTTGTAAAGAATACCAATGACAAAACCGTCTGACCTATACATTGTCAATTACCAATCTATCACATGTACTATTGGAAGTAATTCATGTAGGCATTTATCCCTTAGAGGGAGATTTTCCTAAATTGCTGTCAACAACGTCTATCGGGAATGAAAGTTCTTGTCTACGTCTAACCTCAGCGTTCTTTGATGCTCCCAGAGATTACCTCTGATTCCACTCGGACTCTTTTATCTTCTTTCTTGGAGCCTTTAATCGAATATTTTTTGGCAGACATACTTCTTTTATCAGTCAAACATTTCGCCAAGGGTCAATTCAGATCGGAAATAATTTGTATTCTATTAACCTTCCAGCGGGTGATCGTATGTGAGAAATACACTAGAGATGAATTTCGTTTCATAACTTTTGATCTGGTGGCACTGGGAACGCTTACCCACGGCTATTTGTCTCCCTACCTTTGGCCTACTTTTAGTTGTCGTCGTGAGTTTGTGGCGTTAATAGATCTTAGCTGATCATATTTGTATTTTAGAGATACGCGAGGCTGTTCATGTAAGTTTTTGTCTCATCTGAATTTGAATGATTTTACAAATAAATCTGCATTGTTTTAGAATAGCGACAGCTGGCAAATGCACTTACGAAGGAAAATGCTGAAAAAAAAAGCACAAACATCTCTAAAAATGAGTTAAATTAAAGGTGCTAAGGAAAAAAGCCGAACTAGGTATTGAAAAAGTGGAAGATGTGACGTCAGGGAAAAAAAACCCTGCCAATAAGAAAAGCGAACTAGAATCACAAGGTTCGGATGTGAGATTTGACAGAAATTTATATGTTTGGAGCACACTAAACACATTTGCTCAAACTGCAACGCTGCAATGAAATAACAATGAAACTATTTTCATATCTAACTTTCAATTACTTTTTTTCCTTTTTATTCTTAAATTCTGTATTCTTGCACTTTATATTTTATATGTAATTTGTTCTGTCAAAATATCGACAATTTCATTTATATTATTTTTGAATCAATTCAGTTAACCTATGGCCATTTTATATTGTTATTGCAATCTATGTTTATATTGTTTCTGCTTCTTTTTAATTAAAAAATGTATAAAGTACTTGTAGTTATTAATTCTAAGTCATTTACAACATAACTTTAATAGTTACGCTTTTGAAAACTTACAATTTACTCTAGCGCATGTAGGAAATACGCGCGAAATTTCGTGTTGGTATGACGGCCGCGCCCACTGGAAGGTTAAATAGGAGAATGTTTTGTGTCCTTTTCATCCTATACGTAAGATTAATGCTAACTCGTCTCAGTATAGGGCATACGCGCTTTACACAGAAGCATCTTATATTTGGAGAAAATGCGCCAATGTGCAACAGCTGCTAAGCTCCTTTTACTTTTCACCCCATTTTAATTGACTGCCCTGTTCTTATCGTTCTTGTTTGTTTTTTACCTCGTCTTCAACATTACAAGACTTGGTGAGTGAAAAATATCACCCAAATATCTTTAGACTCTTAAGATCTATTGGGTTTTTTTACGTGCACTTGATTTTATTTTTCTATTTATTTTAAGTATTGTTATTTATGCTCTTGATTTTTACATTATTTTATTAAATTTCCATAATTCATAGTCTTAATTTTATAGGTACAAAAACATTTTTTTACATAAGTCTTATGCAATTATGCCTCTAAACATTTGCGCTATGTTTGAACAAAGGAGTTTTTTAACACCTTTTATACTTTCACCTTTTTATTGGCTCAGTATAGGCAAACAGGGTTTTTACGCCAATAAACTACACAAACTACTACTACTAGCCAAGAGTCAAACATTTCTCCCAAGTGAAAATGGTTACAAAACTCAATTAATTAATTACAATTAATGAACCACAATAGATAACAGTAAATCTATTTTTTTTGTCCCCATCCATCATATATCTTCTACAGTGAATAAATCATTTCTTAAAATATCTTTAAGGTATCCGACTGCGCGTCTTCCCTGTAATCCATTGTCTCGGGTTCCAGTTCCGGTTAGGGCATAGTTATTCTATCTGTGAGTAGTGTGAAAGTGCCCTCTGTAAAAAGGGATTGTGGAAGCGAATGTGTGCGTCATTTTCATTTGAGTCAGACTTCTCCCTCTGTGTCCTCAGGGGTCTTTACCCTTATAATCTTCTGCACCCCCTTTCCGTGGAAACACGGACACGACATCATCATCATCAAAGTATCCGACTACGTAACATTTTATCATTTCTCTGTAAAGAAAGGCCCGAGCTATTATCCAGGGTCACATATTTTTCAGCTAAAATGTGTCTTTAATTTCCATTTTCTCACGCTTTTAATTTTCATAAAAATGTTCCACCGTTAACGTGATTTCTCAATAACTAAGAGAGGTATTTACATTAGAATTTCAGAGTGTATTTTAAATGGTATTTGCAATACAATGAACAACAGCTTTGTTGGTGGTGAAATACTTTTTTCATTTTGTTCATTGTGTTGTTAGTAAAATGAAGGTGTGAATTTATGGGAAAAAAATGAATATATACACATACTTTTAACCATAACTTCTTTGCATCTCAAACTTTTTCCTAGATTTTGATTCATTTCATTCGCCATTATATTCTATAACTTCTGTACAAAGAAAAACAAGATTGCAGCTTTGCAATTTTGTGTAAAGTGTTTTTATTTAAATTACTACCAATTTTATTTCTCAAATTTTATATTTATAGTATTTTATATTATAATAGACAATACATCTAAAAACCATAGTTTTAAATAATTTTTAAAAAATCCAATTTTTCAAAAATATTCTTTCAAATGTAATCAGATCCCTTAAACGAAATAATGGATTAGATCTCAAATTTATTTATCACATGTCAGATTATTTATAATTATTTCATTTGAATAATTTTTATATTTAACCTAAATTTATTTATTTTTAATTATTTATTTATTTTAATTTTTTATTTTAATTTTTAATCATTATTTTTTATTTACTTTTATTTTTAATTATTTTTTCTTATTTTTATTTATAATTATTATTTATTCATTTTTATAAATTTAATATTATTACTATATAATACTATATATACGACTTTTTGGTATTAAAAATTAATTAATCGGATAATTAAATTTTCAATTAAAAAATGAGTTAGTTTATATATTTATATTTTCTTAGAAATCATTGTGAAGCTTGTATCCACTATTACCTGCAATCTTAAGTCAAAATATTGGATATTTCCCCTACTTTTCTTGTGCATTATCGCATCTATACCATCTTTGTTAAGAGCTCTCCTCAATCAAATCTTCCCAGCCCTCTCTGGAGCAGCTGCGATAACAGTTTTTGATTGGCAATCAAACAAGCATCAAATTGCATCGGCAAACACAATCCTTGGGCTAGAAGATTGCTATCGATTGCACTTACCAATGATAAGCGATAAATCCGGTATTGCTAAAAAGACAATCATTTATTTTTCATAATTAAGTGATGAAGTAGTAACATATAACAAATTTCGAAAACATGCAAAGTTGAGAAGATGGTTAAAGATTTAACTTCATAGTTATAAATATTATAATCAATAAAACCAACCAATGCTATAAATTAAACAAAAAAAAATTTAATTAATTATAGTTCTTTTTCTCAAACATGACATTATATTACTCCACCGTTTCTAAATTATACAATAATGAATGAATTGTAAAATTGGGAGAAGTAAGGAAGAGTGGTAGAAATTTTAATTCCCAGCTATAAATATTATGATCAATAAAATCAATCAATGTTATATATTAAATAAAAATTGTAATTAGACATATTTTTTTCTTAAAATATGTTATTATACATCTATTACTCCACCGTTTGTACATTATACAATAATGAAAAAATTGTAAAATTATGTCAAGTATGGGAGATTACTATAGATTTTACTTCGTAGTTATAAATATTATGATCAATAAAATCAACCAATGCTATAAATTAAGCAAAAATATCATGAGATATACTTTTTTTCACATATACGTCATTATACGACTATTACTCCATCGTTTCTACATTACACAAAAATGAAGAAATTGTAAAACTATGTGAAGTATTTAAGAGTGTTGCAGATTTTATACCCCAAGGATAAATATTAGACCTCGTAATGCTGTAGCGAAAAACAAAAACAAATTTCTACAATAAAAAAAGCAAAATATCGAATATTGTGATTATTAGTAGAAATAATTCATTCTTTTTAAAATTTTGTTAAAATCTGTAATAGCATAATTATAAAAATTACGTAACCTAAATATGTTTTGATAAAATCCAGTACGGAAAGAATCTAAAATTTGATCAGG
Source organism: Argiope trifasciata (assembly GCA_026543055.1). Classification (NCBI taxonomy): domain Eukaryota; kingdom Metazoa; phylum Arthropoda; class Arachnida; order Araneae; family Araneidae; genus Argiope; species Argiope trifasciata. Next base: position 278,782 of record JAPMOQ010066021.1, read on the forward strand.
ATAATAAAACAACTTTTAAATTTCCATAAATAAATTATTCAGTTTAATTGAGTTATTCTAATTTTATTTATTCCTCTATCAATGCGTCTATTTATGTAAATGAAATGAAGTTATTCGATTAGAACTTGGCGAAATTGTTTATATTCACAATTTGATTTGATTTGATTCACGTAATTTATTATATCAGTCACAATTTGATCTCATTTGATCACAATTTGGATATAAATTTGAATAAGATTCCACGATATTCGATGTACTTTTTCGACAGATTTTTTAAAAAAATTTTTGAAAAAAATAATTTGTATTTTTTAGCAACGAACGGCAATTTATTTATCTAGAAAAATTATTATATATCGTTATTAATATCATAAAAATACATTCAATATTATTACTTTCTCGTATATGAAGAGGAAATATTATTATTTAAAAAAAACTCAACTCGAGATTTTAACTGCCTTTCAGATTACCACGAGTTCGAAAATCCTATTGTTTGAATTACATCTGTCCGCCTGCCTGGTTGACTATGTGCCTTTGACAAATTCAAAAATGGTTTCATCTAGACATAAATTTGATATATGATTTTTACACCAAATTGTTATAAAGTTTTGAATGGAATCTATTCAGAGATAATTTTTATGCTATCCAAATTTATTTTAACACGATAACTGAAAAATGAAAACAATCCGATGAAAAAAAATGACACAATCATTTAATATTTAAAATGTAAATGGAAACAAATGTTTTTAAATATTTTTTTTTTACTAAAAACATGGATTATTACGAATAAATTATATTACTATTGATTTTTTCATTTTTTTTCGGAATAAGACTAATTGCAACGTTTCGTATGGATTCTTATGAAAAATAATTGCTTCACTTAACTAGTTTTTTTGCATTGACAGTAAGATTCGGCACAGAATTATATTTTTAAACAAACATCTAACGAACTTCGAAATTCCGGTAAGAGATTGTATTAAAATGAAAATTAGATTCTTTTGTTAATATTGAATGAGCTAAGCTTTTTTCACATTTTTCAAAATATTAATATTTTCGATCTTCCAGTATATATATAAAAATGATAACTAATTATTCAGATAGAACCAAAACTGAAATTTCGAAAACACCACATAAGTGCTTATCAAAGAAAAAAATATGTAAAAATTATTTCTGAAAATAGTTTCGAAGATTTTAAGTATGCTACTTCACTTTAATTGCTTGTTTAATTTAAAAAAAGAATATTTTTTCTAACTTCCTTAAGGCGATGTATTCAAGCATGTAATTAAAAAACTGTTTTGGAGAATTCAGAAATTGCATCTGAAATACTCGTTTTTAATTTAGGAGAATATTTTAGTTAATTCTGAGGTTTTATAATACAAAAATTTTCTAATTTTTTTCGTGAAAAAATTCCCTAAAAGTTTACCAAAAAAAAAAAAAAGGAAAGGAAAGGAAACATATTAAGAATTGCTGAAACAATTTATCACAGAGATAAGGATCTCAGAAAGGATTTTTTTCTTCTGAAGACTATATTTTTTTTTATAATTGCTTCGACAATTTTTAGACGTATGCTTAAAATGTAAACAATTCAAAAAGAGTGCTATTGTGGTATATATTTATTCTTCAATGGATTCTAATTAGGAATGAGTAAAAAATTTTCTTTGTTAAGAATCCTCCTTTGAATTGCTGTTTGAAGATGTAACAACTGATAAATTTTACAGTTTTTCTGCATTCTTTATTAATGCAAACCATTAATTAAAAAAAAGAATTTGAATGTGCAAAACAAGATGTTAATTTTAAATGTAAAAAATAATGCATAACAAGTCATATATATATATATATATATATAATTTTTTAATAATAAATTTTAATAATTTTATGATTGTATATATATATGTATATATATATGAATGACTTATTTTGAGTTTACAAAGCTGAAAATAAGGTATGCGCTTATATTGTTAATAAGGGAATACACAATTCCTGTAGTTTTATATAATTCCTACTAAATAGGTTCGCAATAAATGTGCCAATTAATGAAACTTGAATAACTTTTATGCTTGTATATATTATAAAAAAATAACATGTATTTTTATATTTATGAATGAAATAATATAATAATTTATTTAATATAGTGATTTATAATAAATTAATATTATTCTTTATAATAAATAAGGGAGCATGCGATTCCTGTAGTTTTATATATTTCATACTAAATAAATTTGCAATGATTGTACCAATTAATAAAGGTTAAATAACTTTTATGCTTGTATATCTTGTATATTAATAAGTAAATAACATATATGCTTATATTTAGGAATTAAATAATATTATAACAATTTCCTTCATTTACTAATTTATAAAAAATTATTATAATAGTTTATAATAAATAAGACAAAATACAATTCATGTAGTTTTATATACTTCATACTAAATAAATTTGCAATGATGGTACCAATTAATGAAGGTTAAACAATTTTTATGCTTGTATATCCTGTATATTAATAAGAAAATAACATATAAGCTTATATTAAGAATGAAATAATATTATAATAATTTCCTTAATTTAATAATTTATAATAAATTATCAGTTAATGAATAATCTTTTCAAAAATATGGATATATTTGAATTATATCGCTTGCTAGTTAATAAAATTTAAAAACTGCAGATAATAAGATATATAATATACTACTGCTATGATTTAGTGAGTTACAATAAATTATCAATTAATGAACACTTTTTTACAGAAATATGGATTTATTTCCATTATATCGCATGCTAATTAATAAAATTTAGAAAATGTAGATTATAAGATATATAGTAAAATTCTGTTCAATAATTTAGTAAGTTGCAGTAAATTATTAATTAATGAATACTTAACAAATAAAACGGATTAATTCATCATTAAAATACGAATTCAAAAAATAATACTTTTTTGTTTTCTTTTTCCACACAATACTTTTACCTTGATGTTATCATTAATTCTTTTTTTTAATATGCTTAAAGTCATGTAAACCCTTTGTGAAAGAGTGTTTGCTTGCCAAAGGGTTCTGAAACCATCCGCTCTTTTGCGCATGCGTTAGCGTGTGTTTAATTCGTCTAAATAGTGGTGAGTGGAAAAATGAAAGTTTGAGGTATTTACATTCAACAATAAAATAAGTTTGGATTACTCGCTAAATTAAAGTAATATGGTGAGAAACGTCTCGCTATTCACACACATGTGAAAAAAAAAAAAATAAGATGATATCTAATATCGTAAAAATCAAGGTCAAAGAAGGACAAATAATTTCGCAAATGTGCGCCTCTTAATGCACTATAATCGTCGAAAAGTGATCGGCTGAGAATGCTGAAACAAACATTATATTTATTTTTCAGTCGAATCCAACAAGGAATGAGTTAAATATTTCTTAAAATAAAAACATTTCTTTGTATTGCTAGTAGAAAATGATAAAACCTGATAAACTGTTAAAGTTTTTCTGTTTTCTTTTTATAATGGGTCAATTTAAAAAGAAAAATTCAATGTATAAAATAAGATGCGTAATTTGAAATGTAGAAAAAAATGCACACCAAGTCATTAGAGGAAAAAAATATATTAAAAATTGATTGAAAAAAAATACACACTATCACAGGTTTGACACAATGAGTAACTGCTCGAAATGAAAATAACGTACGCACTAACATTGTTTATGCGTTAAGAAAAAGTATAAGCTGAATATTTTTTATATAATTTAAATAATGTAAATTTGTAACAAGTGTATCAATTAATGGTGAATTAAAGAAATTTATATTTACTTACATTTATATTTAAAAAATGTTGAAAATGCATTTCAACTGTTGCAAATAATTATGTCTTAAATTAATTTAAAAATGTGTTGTTTGAATTAAGTTGCTCACAAAAAATAATTTGAAATGTAGATAAAAACTTGTATTAAGTCATTAGACGAAAAAAAAATTAATTAATTGATTAATTAGAAACCAGTGTAAGGTATTTTTTTAAAC
>JAPMOQ010066021.1:282875-301070 GCA_026543055.1 Argiope trifasciata
AACGATAAATTTTTCTTGTGATTAAAATTATTTAAATTTGAAGGAAATAAAATTCTGATGTAACAACAAATACTGATTAACTGGCATTTAAACAAACTATATTAAGAATAAACAATTAATTAATCTCTTAGTTGTTTATTTGGTTATATAAATTTAGCTTAATTTTAATGTAAAAAATTTTGACCTTTTAAATACTGTTTAACTTGCATGTTAAATTAAAATTAGAAATTAAATTTAGAGTTTACCGATATTTAAACCCTTTTTTGGGTTTATTTTAAATACAAGAAAGTAATGCATAGGAAAGCGATTTTATGCTTATTCGAACTTCTTTTTTGACTTTATCTATAAGTAATAAATTATTGGTTATTAAAGTTGCTTAATTTTACTGCAAAGATTTTTAACCTAATAAATACTGATTAACTTGCGTGTTAAAATAAAATAAAAAAAGAATAAATTAATATTTAATGTAGCTTTCTTTGCATTCCTGTTATTACAAAACTTTAGTGTTACTCATTAAAAATGTTTAATAAGTTATTGAAATTATAAATTTTATTCTTACGATAACATTTGCATAATAGTCTTCATCTTGCAAAGGACAATGGTCATGTTTATTTCAATTCATGTGCTCTGTTTGAAGAACTTTTCTTTGAATATTTCTTCTAAATTAGAAATGAAAGAAAATGTTTTTTTTAACATCATTATAAAGTCTTATGAATTAGCTATGGATTTTTAAAATTGTTAATTTAAATATATTTACTTTTGCTTTTATTAAATACTTTGAATTTACCATATTGATTATTACGCAGATAAATATTTCTTCATTCAAACTAAATAAAATCAATTGCCTATAGCCAGAAATATTAGTTTACTTTCTTTGATTCTAATATGAAGGATTAAATCAATCATTCTTTAATTACAAATTTTAAAAAATTATGCCCAATTCTATTAAATCTTTGATAATTGCCACCATATTAAATTTTAAAAATATATCAATTTTGTCCCTAATTTTTACTAAATTCTGCTTAAAAATGTTTCACGGATTATAAATCATATCACTGTTTCCTTCGTATATCAACTTCGTTTAAATGATAATTTTCAACTTCTAAATTCTTTCTAATTCTGTAAACTTCCATAAATTCCTTTATTAAGCTATTCCTTTATGATAAGCTATTCTAATTCCTTCACAAATACAATTATTTTCCCTTATTTTTCTACGTTTTTTGGAATGCGGGAAAACTTTCACGTCTCCTGACATTACTTGAATGATTAGTGAATGGTATTTTTACAACGGCCATGTCATTGGAAATATCAATATTTTTTTCTTCTTTTGTTTATATCTTTGAGCATTATTTGATAAAGTATTTCATATTGATTTAAAATTTTGAACTTTTATACTTTAAAGCTTAATTTTTCTGTTTGGTTTCAATAGTTCTTTAAATTATTCAGTGATTTGTTGGTCAATAGTACCAATTGTATTTCAGTTTTTAAGTTTTTAATAAATTATAAAAGTGACTCTTATTTAAACATTTTGATAAGAAATTCTTTAATTTCTTTCATCTATACAATTAAAAGTCCATGAATAAGTTGTTAAAAAAATCAATGGAATTTTTTTTTTTGCTTTTTTTATTGAACACTTACATTTTATTTATTTATTTTGGAACATGAATAGTTCTAAGTAATATTCAGTTACCTCTAGTATTATCATACTCTCTTTTTAACAAATCAATTATTTTATTGCCCAACAAATTTGAAAAAAAAAGCCGATGGACGTATTTGCATAATGACTCATTTTTCTTGTGATTAAAATTACTTAAATGTGAAGGAAATAAAATTCCGTTATAACAAATACTGAATAACTGGAGTATCAAAAATTATATTAAGAATTAACAATTATTTAATCTCTTTTTCTTAACTTATATGCAATTCACGATCAAGAAAATAATATATAACAAGACAATCATTATTTTAGACAATTTTTGACCTTATTTGTAAACAATAATTTTTTTTTTATAAATGTTGCTTAATAAATTAAAGTAAAAAATTTTAACCTATAAATACTGCTTAACTTGCTTGTTAAAATAAAGTTAGGAATTAAATTTACAGTTTACCAATATTTAATCTCCTTTCCTTTGCTTATTTTTAATACAGAAATTAATACATGGGAAGGCAATTCTATACTTATAAGAATGAATTCATTTTTTAAAGTTTTTAATAAGTTATGAAAGTGACTTAAATTTGAATTTTCTGATAAGTTATTCTGTAATTTCTTTCATTTGTGCAATTTAAGGTTCATAAATAAGTAGTTAAATAAATCAATTGATTGATTTTTTTTGTTTTTTTATTGAACACTTACATGTTTTTATTATTTCGGAACTTGTATAACAATTCAGTTCTTAGTAATATTCCATCAGCTCTAGTGTTATCATACTCTACTTTTAACAAATCAATTATTTCTAAGAGCAGAAGCTTTGAACAATTTTCTGTATAGTTTCAAGACTTCTTAAAATTATTCAGTGATTTGTTGGTCAATAGTACCAATTGTATTTAAGTTTTTAATAAAAAAATTGAAAGTGACTCAGACTTGCAGTTTATGATAAGAGATTCTTTAATTTCTTTCATCTGTACAATTTAAGATCCATAAATAAGTAGTTAAATAACTCAATGGATTTTTTTTTTTTTTTTTACTTTTTTATTGAACGTGTACAATTTTTTTTTATATATTTTAATTTTGGAAATTGCATAACAATTTAGTTCTAATATTCAAATAGCTTTAGTGTTATCATACTTTCCTTTTAACAAATAAATTATTCCTAAGAGCCTAAGCTTTGAACAATTTACTTCTATTTTAAATATGCTTTCACCTTACGTATAAGCACATCTATAAATAAATAATGTCTCTTTCCATCTCTCGTTTTAGAATATCTTTCTCCATTTTGATCTTTATAGAATGCTAATTAACTATTTCCTTTCTCCATATTTAGATGTTACCAAACTGAATAACTTGAAAATAAGTAGACTCTGAATATTTGTAAGCTACATTTGTATCAAAGTAAATAGCAAAATAATTAGAACTGCAGTTTTATTTAATCATGATTCTGATACAATTATTACAGCGTTTTCACTAAAACAAAACCGAAATAAAAATTGAGTGTAATACCCATAAAATTGCAGGCAGAAAAGCATCGAAAAATTTTGATTGAAAACTATACTGTAGCTATCATTTCACTGTAGCTATTAGTATAAAATAATTAGTAACATAGTTTGCAATTAGTTCATCTTACGTCCTTGGAGCATATAAAATCGAGTGATGAAGTTTTGAAATAACACATACAGAATATTTCGAAAATTGGTGCAATCTAAATATTAGTAAACTCCATTTGTATCGAAGTAAATAGTAATATAATCGGGACATGATTTTATCTAATCATGATTGTGATACAGTTATTACAGCGTTTTCACTAAAACACCAGAAATAAAAAATGAATTGCCCATAAACTTGCCGATAGAAAAGCATCTCAAAATTTTGATTTAAAACTGTACTGTAGCTATTATTATATTATAACCAGTAGCATAGTTTGCAGATAGTTCACCTTTTCTATGTCATTAGAACATATAAAATCGAATAATAATACAGACAGAATAACTCGAAAATTGGGTCAAATTGAATATTAGTAAGCTTCATTTGTATCGAAGTAATGGCAAAATAATTAGAACTGCAATTTTATTTGATCATGATTGTGATACAGTTATTACAGCATTTTCCCTAAAACATCAGAAATAAAAATTGAATGTAATACCCATAGAATTGCAGATAGAAAAGAATTGAACAATTTTGATTGAAAATTACACTGTAGCTATAATTCCACTGTAGCTATTGTCATGTTACAACTAGTAACATAGTTTGCAGATAGTTCATCTTACGTCCTTGGAACACATAAAATAGAAGAATGAAGTTTTGAAACAACACAAATAGATTAACCTTGAAAATTGGTGCAATCTGAATATTTGTAATCTTCCTTTTGTATCGAAGTAATAGCAAAAAAATTGGAGCTGCAATTTTATTTAATCATGAGTGTGATACAGTTATTAAAGCGTTTTCACTAAAGCAAAACCGAAATAAAAAATTGAATGTAATATCCATGAAATTGTAGATAGAAAAGCATTGAACAATTTTGACGGAGAATTACTTTATAGCTATTACTATATTATAAATTGTACCATAGTTTGCAGATAATTCATCTTTCTCTATGTCATTGGAACATATAAAATCGAATAATGGAGTTTTGAAACAACACAAACAGAATAACTTGAAAATAAGTACACTCTGAATATTAGTAAGCTCCATTTATATCGAAGTAATGGCAAAATAATTGGAACATGATTTTATTTAATCATGATTGTGATAAAGTTATTAAAGCGTTTTCACTAAAACAAAACGGAAGTAAAAATTTATTGGAATTCCCATAAAACTGTAGATAGGAAAGAATCGAACAATTTTGATTTAAATATGCATTGTAGCTATCATTTAACTGTAGCTATTATTATATTATAATCAGTAGCATCGTCCGCCGATAATTCACCTCTTTCACCTGCCATTGGAACATATAAAATCTAATAATAACACAAACAAAATAACTCGAAAAATTTTGCAATCTGAATATTAGTAAACTTCCTTTTGTATCGAAGTAGTGGCAAAAAAAAAAAATGGAACTGCAATTTTATTTAATCATGATTGTGATACAGTTATTACAGCTTTTCACTAAAACATTAGAAATAAAAAGTGAATTGCCCATAAACTTGCAGATAGAAAAGAATCGCAAGATTTTGATTGAAAACTGTACAGTAACTATCATTTCACTGTAGATATTATTATATTACAACTAGTAACACAGTTTGCAGATAGTTCATCTTACGTCCTTGGAACACATAAAATAGAAGAATGAAGTTTTGAAACAACACAAACAGTATCGAAGTAACGACAAAAAATAATTTTAACTGCAATTTTATCGAATCATGATTGTGATACAGTTACTAAGCGTTTTCACTAAAGCATGAGGGATGAAAATTGAATGTAATACCCATAAAATTGCTGATAGAAAAGCATCGAACAGTTTTGATTGAAAATTGCATTGTAGCTATCATTTCACTGTAGCTATTATAATATTATAACCAGTAGCATAGTACGCAAATCGTTCACCTTTTCTATGTCATTAGAACATATAAAATCGAATAATAACACAAACAAAATAAATCGGAAAAATTTGGCAATCTGAATATTAATAAGCTCCAATTGCATCGAAGTAAATAGCAAAATAATTAGAACTGCAATTTTATTTCATCATGATTGCGATACAGTTATTACAGCGTTTTCACTAAAACATCAGAAATAAAAATTGAATGTAATACCCATAAAATTGCAGATAGAAAAAAAATCGAGCAATTTTGATTGAAAATTGTATTGTAGCTATCCGTTTCCTTTAGCTATTATTATATTATATCATACAGATAGTTCATCTTTTTCTATGCCCTTGGAACATACAAAATCTAATAATAGAGTTATGAAACAACTTTCTCTAAATTATGAATTAATTTTTTAAAATCCAGATTCATATTAAATAAGCATGTTACAATAAGGGAACTAGAAAGGTTATGTAACTTAATCTCAAAGTTGAGAAATATGATATGTGGTGCACACATCTCTTTTTCAAAAAGTCACAGAGTGAAAAGGGCTAAGAATAGTACAGAGAAATAGCATGGGGAATTATAATTGCATCTGGATTTTGTTGTACAATAGGAACATGATAAGTAAACAAATTATAGGAAATGCATTTCAAATGAATATTTCTTTTCAAATTTCAGAAATTTTTTGGCATACTTTTCAGATTTAAAAAGAAGACAACAACATAATAATAAAAATAAAAGTATATGTATAAAAGTGTCTACAAATTACTTTAATATATTTTGAAACATATGTCTTTTCAATGTCTATCTATATATATCTATATTTAAGTATTTATATAACTATAAGTATACTTAAGGATTACTATGTTATTTTTCATATTTTACTTTTTGGTTTTTCGATCATAAAATATAATAAAGGGAATTTTTTGGAAGGTAATAAAAAAAGCGATTTCTTTGTTTGCATGATGCACAAAACAAAAGAGAGTAACGATTTTTGGATACTCTCTGAATCTGAATACTTCCCATTTTCGAAAACATAAATCATGCCAAGCTGGAAGCATAAAAAACATTTTTTTCCGGTGGCAAGTTATGAATGATATGCATTGTGATATTTTGAGCTGCAGATTTTTTTATGATCCATTCATGTACCATCCCTTTTTACAGAATTGAAAATAAAATACTTTTTTCTCATTTCATGTCACATATGACAACAAGGGATGGCATTGTGCTATTGAATCTCTTTCACACCAATTCAATATCAGTTACATAACAAATTTTTCTAAAATAAAGAAACACCTGGTTTAAGTCAATACATAAAAACTTTAAAAGAAGAATAAAATGTGAATGAAAGGAGCTGATGTCAAAAATAAATTGGTTATCAAAATTCTGTCACTAACAATTTTTGGATAGATTTGTGATCTAAATCTTCTTCTCTACTTCTGAAAATTCTTCTTCTTAAGGTATGCGACTATGCTAAAAACACTGATTATCGACGACATTGGTGATTTTTTAAAAACAAGTGTTATTTCTTGCAGCTCAGACTTTGCTCTTTCCCAATCAGTTTATCTTTTTCTAGGAAAAGGAAGGCTTCACCTATCATCCATTGGGATTTTAAGAAAAACGTATTTTTCAGCTAAGATTTGTCTCCAATTTTTAATTTTCATGAAAATTCTTCACCGTTAACAGGATATTTCAAAAACTAATAGAGGTATTTGCATAAAAATTGTAGCGTGTATTTTAAATGATGTGGACAGTGAAATGAAACAAAATTTCTATTATTGGAAACTTATTTTTCATTTATAGGCGTTTTTAAAAAAATGAAGTTCTGAGTTTATGGAAAAATGCATACATACGTACATTTTCACGCGTAATTTCTCTGCATCTCAAACAGTTTTTTAGATTTTGGTTCATTTCATGAATCATTATATTCTATAACTTGTATACACAGAAATATAGGATTGTTGTGTTACAATTTTACGTAAAGTGTTAACCGTTTTGGTTATTTTATTAAAAGCTTCTACACATTTTCCTATTTCTCAAAATATATTATATTTTCAAATAACTTTTTTGTATTTATAATTTTTATAATTGACAATACATCTAAAAACTAAAAAGTTTTAAAAATCTTATTTTTCAAAATTTCTCTTTCGAACGTAGTCGGTTACCTTAAACATTTGGACCGGGTGTTGGAAATATTTATAAGCAAACTAGCTGGTACCCGGCGCCTTGCTGCCGCAGACGAAATGATTTGGGAAACATCGTTTGGAATTTGAAGTTATTTACTTGTTTAATTATGAATGATAGAAAGAATAATATTTATTTTTCTATCGGAATTGTCCTGTGAAATTGAGAGGTATATAAAGGAGAAGCGTTAATAATATTAATTCTATTTTTTTTAATTTTATTATTCCAAACTTTAAGGCTGACAATGTTTTTTGCGTTTTTTCATCTTTAGAAGAAACAAATAAATGCAAATAATTATAAGTTTCGTCGCAATCGCATAAGAGAAGGTTTAAAATTAAACTAAATACAAATTTCTAAAAATTAAACAGTTTAGTGAGGAATTTAAAGAGTTCAGGTTCCGACCATCACATGTCGGTCAAAACCATATTAGTTTAGTTTAGGAGTACTTACGTTCCGCTATAAAGCAACATTAAATCTCTTTTTGAACGGTCTCTGTCATTTTGAACCACTGTCAGATGACGATGATAACACCTGAGGCTGCACTCCCCTCTCCACACCATACCAGAGGGAGGACATTTGGCCTGACAGATTTAAAGTGCGAGAGATTCCCCCCCCCTCCCACCTTACACGATGGTTCTTCGGTGGAATTGAGTCTCGAACCTGAAACTCTCCGGTTCAGGTTCGAGGCCGCCAGGCCACAACGACCCTGTCAGGACATTTATTCACAAACCGATAAAAACATTAAACATGAAATAAAAACAAAATTAACTGTTAATTAACCTCCTAGGTATTTAAAATTAAACTAATTTCAAATTTTGAAAATTAAACAGTTCGGTAAAGAATTTAAAGTATTCAGAATCTAGCTGTCATACCTCGGTCACAACCAAAAATCACTCTCTCGCTTTACTTGCTTCCTATGTTCTTTTTTTATATTTTGTCGAAGCCCATATCACTTCAGTTCAAGTATGTAACGCTGAAAAGATTCAACCAATTTCTACTCTAGATGTTTAGTTTAGTTATTTTAACGTCCAGTTTAAAGCAACACGAGGGCTATTTTGGAACGGACCTCATAATTTTGAATAAAGATCAAATGACGAGGACGACATCTGAACTGACACCCCCATCTCCACACCAGTGGGAGGACGTTTGGCCTGACAGATTTAACGTGCAAGTGACCCCCTCACACGACGATTCTTCGGTGGAATCGAGTCTCGAACTTGAAACCCTCCGGTTCCGAAGCCGAGACTTTACCACCAAGCCACCTGGACCCTATCAGGACATTTATTCACAGACAGACAAAAACATTAAACATGAATTAAAAACTATATTAACTGTTAAAATTCCTTCTGGGGTTTTAAAATTAAACTAATTTCAAATTTCTAGAATTAAACATTTCAGTAAAGAATTTAAAGTATTCAGAATCTGGCTGTCACAGATCTGTCACAACCAAAAATTTATATCTCGCTTTAATCGCTTTCTATGTTCTTTTTTTATATTTTGTAGACGTCTAAATTAATTCAGTTCAAGTATGTAACATTGAAAAGATTCTACCAATTTCTTCTCTAGAGTTACTTCTTTTAGATAAGCAACATGACGTTATATCAACGAATCGGCTCGATGTAAATTTAACTAAAATCCACATCAGTCATACTTGCTTCAGCCATAAACACTTTTTATTTCTTGAACCATGTCCAACATGCCCTGGTTTAAACTTTACATCAAGTTTTAATTGATTATCCAGTTGTTAATCATCGGTTGCGATGTTTTATTGTAGTTTTCATAGATATACATGAATTACATGGTAAAAAACTTTATCCAATTATTTTTTTTAATTTTTACAGACCATTGGTTTTTTTTTCGAATTCTTTTAATCAATTTGAAATCTTTTTTTTATTGTCTGTAATTAACATGCTTTAACTTTTCTCATGAATATTTTTTAATGCAGTTTTAATTTATCTGCTTGCTGTTGGAATGTTTGTGACTGTGGTGTTAGCGGAATTGTGCCAAAGTGTTTTGTTAATTCCGAAAAGGATCGAACCTTCAATATTTGAGTTGGAAGTCCAGTAATTTAACCATCCGACCAAAGCGAGAGCTATTGTCTGTTACCGTCTTATTAAGATCTCACCACGTTACTCTCCTACCAGTGAGTCTGTAGATATGAATGATTTTTATACAGCCCAACGTTATGGCGAGCGAAAAGAGTCGCTACTTCGTCAAGTGAGTCTGACGACTTTGGGTTGTTTCCGTTTGCAGAGAGTAGGTGTCGCCACGACAGCAATTTGAATGTTCATAGTCCGAGGTCAGCAATTTGGTAATGGTGTTGGCGCAATTTTACCAATTTGTAGGTAATCGAACCTGCGATGTTTCGGTTTGAAGTCTAGTAACTTAACCATTCTATAAAAGTTATCACTGATGTCTTGTTACTGGCTTATTAAGAAGTCACCACATGTTAATCATTACCTAATTCAAAGAACCTTTTAATATCCTTGAAATGCTTCTTTACCATTTGATTGGCGCAGCATTGTCAGATATGACTTTTGAACCAGAAAAATTAAACAAACAACCAACTAATCAACCTGAAGATCTATGTTATTGCATTTTAAGCGAAATTGTAATGATTATATTTTTAGTGATTCAGTTAATGATTCATCGAATGAAATAGGCAGTGGTGGCCAGGTTTGCAGAGCGTCAGTCTCATAACCGAAAGGTCGCGGGTTCTGTCTTCATCTGGTTCAAAGACCACCGTGTAGTCTAATGGCAGTTGGGGCACATTAAATAGGTCGTGATTGCAAGGTTTTCCAATTTCCCCTAACAAATTATACCTCTGGAAGTATTGAATCAGGGATGTGTTGGTCTCTGATTTGGATATAAATTCTGACTTGCAGATGGATGAATTAGGTCGACTGTCCCCTAAAAAGGGTTGTGTCGTGTATTTTAGCAAGATCTTACTTTCACCTGAACTGTGCTCGTTAACGAAAGGCGCACACTTCTGTCTTCATTCGAAAGAGCTCCGCTCATACGGGCTTGGTATGACAGAGTGGCATTAGATCGTCCCGACTCGAATGTAATAAATCATTCCCTGTGGAAAACTGAGTAAATAACAAATATTGATGAAACTTTATTTTAAATTTTACCAAAGTTACATCTATTGTTGTATTATGTTTAAACATAATGATGTTACATCTGTTCTTTAGATATTTAAATACAAAAAAAAAAATGTTTCTTTACAATGCAAATTTAAAAAAAAGGAAAACTGTAATTAAAAATTGACCTAAAAATACTGTGAATCGATAAAACCTTGAAACTTGTATAATTAATATGCAACTAATGTTTTCGTTCTAAGTTCTTGATAACTAATTCCATTTCAATCCGCTGAATTACCTCAACATTCTAGAATGAAATTTTTTTTAAAAAATTAATAAATTCTTAAATAAAGCATTTGATATAGTTACCCAAACAGAGAATATAAATAGATTAGAAAACAGCAATTTATTCGCATAAGTCATTTTTAATTATAAAACCTTAATTTTCTTAGGCTTCTTTTACCTTTACGAGTAGTATGTAGGATATCACATTTCTGTTATCGAGATACTAGATTTATCTATAAATGTTGCACAAATACATTTTTATAGATTTTCAGAATTTTTTTTCGAAAATCCCTTTTAAAATAGAATATAAACGTAAAACAGATAATAGATTAGATTCTTAGAGTGAAATATTTTATAAAAGTTCAGATTATTAATTATAGTTATTCAGATTATAACGTACGAATTTATTTAACTTCCTAATGAAATGACGAATTTAATAGCTTCCTAATTGGAATATTTACTATCATGTTAATTCCTTTAATAGTAATACGTTTCAAGTGACTTTTTTCATTCAATACTTTTCCCTTAATTGCAGATGAAAAATTAAAAATTCAATAACTCGATATGCGTGTCAGACAAGTCATTGTATGCGAAGTGGTTAATTATAGTTTGCTTGTATTTCATTGTTTGTTATTGTTAATTTTAGTTTGTAAATTTTTGTTTAAGTTTAGTTTATATCAGTGCTTTCAATGGTTTATGTTTGGTTACTTGATTAACTTTAAGATGAAAAACAGCGAAAATGCATTGTGAGGTCCAAGTGAAGACGTCGCGGTGGCCTGGTGGTAGTGTCTCGGCTGCGGAACCGGAGGGTTTCTGGTTCGAGACTCAATTCCTCTGAAGAACCGACGTGTATAGGAGGTCTCTTGCATGTTAAATCAGTCAGGCTAAATGTCCTTCCACTGGTGCGGCGTTGAGAGGGGGGGGGGGTGCTAGCTCAGGTGTAGTCCTCATAATCTGACCAAGGTTCAAAATCTCAAGACCATTCTCAAAAAAGCCCAAGTGTTGCTGTACAACGGGACGTTAATATAACTAAATTAAACTAAGCAGTGCAGTAAATCTAAGAAAATGCACAAGTGATTTGAAGCTAAGAAAGAAATGCATGAAAGAAATGAAGCGAAGGAAACCTTTTGTTATTTGTAAATCTTTACATTTTGTTGATATAAATTAGTTTTGCTTCCCTGTAAACATTTTTACTTTCCCTATTTCTACTTTTAAATAGGTAGCAGTGAATATCAGTTACCTTGATTTAGTATTGTCAATTGATCCAATTACATTTCTTGATTTCTAATCCGTTTTAATCCTTCCAGAATTTAAGAATACTCCAAGGAAGACAATTTTCATAATAAAAAGTACTTTTGTATTCATATAATTCCAACTTTACGTATCTTCTGCTTATTGTTGGGTGCAAAAAACATAATTGCCTTATTTAGCTATGAAATGTCTTAGTGAGTATTCGTTGAAAAATTGAAAATGTTACACATATTAAAATCTGCAATATATAAATATATACCATAAGCCTTTTAACTGACATGACAAAAAATAATGAAGCTCTGAATAGTAGTTATTCTTGAGTTATTGTTTTATTCAATGAATTAACTATTAGCTATTAATTGAATTATTGTTTTATTCGTTGAATCATTAAATTCTTTTCGTAGAATAATTCAACGCATATCTAAATTTTGCCCAACGTTTTGGATCGCGCGGTATTATCCATTTCGCATACAACGACGAGTTTGAGACGCGCCTTATTTTTATTATTAAAGGAATTAAAATTATAATAAATATTCCAATTAGAAAGCTATTGAATTCGCCATTTGATTAGGATGTTAAGTAAATTCGTATGTCAAGTGGTTATAAAAGAAAATGACTTCATTTGAAATCTTTAAAGAATTCACTTTTAAATTCAAATGCTTATATTCAAGAAAACGCTTGCGTTTTTAAGAAAACATTGTGCCTTTATCACAAAGTAACCATAAATATTTCTGCGCTATAAAAATCGAATCATCAAATTGATACTGGACTTTTTTTAATCACTGAAGACAAAATATAAACGCAGAAAAATACTTTGTTGCTACAATTCGAGCTTTTCTTAACTAGAAACCTATTCTATGTCACTTGAAACAAAATAATGTGTAGCATAAACAATAAAATAGCGAAAAAGCGAGTTCTTCTTGTGCTATAACTAATTATTTCCAGCTTTGTGTCTCTGCCTCATGTAATTGATGTTGGTTGCATGTTCTTTTCTCATTTTTTCAGTCGGAAGATTTTGTCTTTGATCCTGAAAGTTGCTTTCTTTTCTCATCTAGAAGACTTTGTTGTAGCTTTTAAAAGGAATTAGAAGTAACTTAAATTATTTTTATTTAACTTAAAACAAGATAAAATAAAATAGTCTTCTTAAGTCTTCTTAGAGTAAACATGTCATTTTGGATGGAGAGAATATTTGTCAAACACTTTTAGTTGAGAGGATATTAGCTACAGAGTTTTCATGGTATAAATAGTTTTTGAAATTTCGAGATACACTTTAGATCAATATAATCAATTATATTAAACTTATTTTATTTTAAAGAATATATTAGAAGTTTTTTTAAATTATAAATTCGTATGATGTCTAGAACATGATGTTTTTTTGGTTTAAAGTTATTGAAGCTTCAAAATCCATAGGAAGCAATTAAAGCTTTATGGCTTTTGAGGCAGGCATACTTCGCTCTTAGAGTTATTAAAAATAATGCAGAATGCTATCACAATTATCAATTTATCGCAAACTAAAGTTACAACATGATTTCCAAATTATTCATTTTATAAATTCTTATTAAATGGCTTAATTAATTAAAGTAAAATTAAAATTTATGTGAATCTATTAAGAAAAATAAGGATTTGAAATAATTATGTTCCCGCATGATATATTACACTTTCTGATCGCAGACATCTTAAGCTCTGCCGTGCAGCTCATCTGATTGCGAAAATATATTAAATGCTTAGTACTTGCACTTAAGGGATGGTTATAGGCGTTGTAAAATTGTGTAATTCGTATAAATAAAAATGGATGTTTGTCTCTATGTCTCTCATACGCTGTCGTACCGCTCATCTGATTGCGATGAATCGATGACTATTCATTTCTTATCTCTACGGGATGTTTATAAGCATAGTAAAATCGTGTAATCTATATAAATGAAAGTGAATGCCTGCCTGTATGTCTCTTATACGTTATCGCGAAGCTCATCAGATTGTGATGAATCTTTGAATATTCATTTCTTACCACTACGGGATGGTTTTAAACATAGTAAAATTATATAATTCATATAAATGAAAGTGAATATTTGTCTGTATGTCTATCATACGCTAAATATATTTTGGATCAGTTTTTCATGTATAAACAAGTATTATTATCAAAATAATTCGCCAAGGAGACAGAATATATTCAATAAAGAAAATTTAATAAAAATTCTGCTTTTTTGCACTATATTCAGAAAATAGTTAAGTATACAAATGTGTGCAGCATTTTCATTTAAATTAAAAATTATGAATTCAACTATAACAACAGATTTATGGCGTTTTGTTTTTAATCAATTTTAAAAGAAAATATCATGATAACATATTCTATCATTAATCTTGTGAATTCTAAGCACATAAGATTCATAATATTGTTAATTCCCTTACAATTCTCAAAGAACACCAAGTATTACAATTCTAAAAGAACAAAAAACGCGTTAACCTATTATATAAAAATGAATTATTGTTTTCTAGTACTTTATTCGCTATCGAATTATTTAATCGATTTCCATGCAGCTTTGTCAGCTGATTGCTTGCATCTGTGTGAAGATTATAGACAGATCACAGTTATCATATCTATGATATAAAAATTAATTTGTGTGAGTTTGTATTTTATACGCTGCCGTACTATTCAACCGATTTCTATACAATTTGTCAAATTATTGCTTGAGCTTGCGGGAAGGTTATAGGCAAAGTACAATCATGATATCAGTTATATAAAAATGAAATTGTGTTTGCTCTTACCTTATGTGAACTGTATTGTTCAACTGATTACGATGAAACTTGTTAAAAGCCGTTGCTTGCACTTCCACGAAGGTCACATTTTGAATTTTATAATTTACAAAAGTCAAACAGGTCATCCCATCGGAATCAATAGCACTTATATCAAACCAAACAAAATTATTATGATTGAAGTCAGTCAGTGTTTCTCATACATAATGTTCATGTTCATTCATGACATGAACATTATGTAAATTCAGCATGTTCATTATTTTGTTTGCAGCACAACGCTCATATTATTCAGAATTGATCTCACACAAAAAAATAAAATTATTATCAATGCCACTTAAGATAAGTTATATATGCTACGGCCAAAGCCCAAAGTTCGACCAGTTCCCGAATTGGCTGGCCAAATCACGAAACAGCCAATATCGCCTCACAATGACCGGCGAATGTCCGATCTTTCCTTGATTTCGGAGTTTGGCCAGCCAGTTCGGGAAATAGCATGGGACGATCAGCCAAAGTAAAAAGAAATAAGCATGAGCAAATTTTGGGTGTTTGTATACCGTAATGCTAGTAATAATCACATTTTAACTGCCACAGAAGAGTTTTCCAAGTTCGATTAGTAAATTTAAAATTTCGGGAACAATGGTCCTTAAAGCGTTAAGAAGCATCTAAGCACAAGATTCTTTGTTTGCTTTTATATCAAGAAAATTGTCAAATCTCTTATATTTAAATGACTCTTTTTTTTAAGAATCGAAATTTTCAAATGATTGAAGTAAGATTGGATTTATGGACGGTTGAACAGTACTTTGGGACCGAACACTACTAATGGCACTGAGGCATCTTCTAACATTGGCCAGGGAGTTCCGGGCACTTCTGGAAGTGGCCGGCCAAAGTCGCATATATGCTATTCATTTCCAGTACATTGGACATTGGTCACACTCCCAGGCCAATTCGGGAACTGGCCGATCTTCGGACTTTGGCAGTAGCATGTATAATGGAAATTTTCCGGAGCAAATAGTAATTTTGCTACTCCTTAAGTGAGTTTACAAATGATATTTCGATTATACAAATGTATATCGTGTAGATTGCCACGACAAAAAACATCTTCCCAAACATTTTTCACTTGATAAATCTAACAGCGAAACATCTGGAAATAATTAAATTGAGCTTCATGAACAAACGACGAAAGATAAAAAGAGCAATTAAACAGATCATTTACACGCGTTTCAGATTCTCAAGATCAACATGAGGCAAGAACGGAAAGACAACTTTTACATGCTACTTGATCACGAGTATCAGAATCAAAAGATCAACATGAGGCAAGAAGTGTGACAACTGTCATTTAAAGAAACGTCGATTGGAGAAGATGATTGTAATTCATGTTCATTCGCATGCCAATTCCCATTATTCCTTCCAGCATTGCTCTTCATTTCAAATGACTTACCCTTTTGACTTGCATTCTAGATAACCTTCAACAAGGCACAAGGTCAATCACTTCAAGTGTGCGGACTGGACGTAAAAAATCCATGTTCTTCATATAACCTGCATGCTACGAGCCGGACAGTCAAGACATTTATTTGTTTCTGTTGAAGACTAAAAAGCAAACAAATAAATATTGCCTACTCTTGAATAATAAAGTTAAATAAAGAATTAATATTTTTTACACATTTCTTTTATAAAATTTGCAATTTCAATTAATGTATTCATTTCCGATAAGAAAATAAAGCATACAATTTAGATGGATGTATTCTTTTCCGAATAAGAAAATAAAGCATGCAATTTCAATGGATGTTTTCTTTTCCGAATAAGAAAATAAAGCATGCAATTTCAATGGATGTATTCTTTTCCGATACGAAAATAAAGCCTGCGCTATCAATGGATGTTTTCCTTTCTGATACGAAAATAAAGTATTTCTATCCTTTCTAATTAAACAAGACAGTTATTTTGAATTTAAATGACATTTCCAAAATCATTTCATCAGCTGCAGCAACAAGCCGGGTACCAGCTAGTTATTGTATGAAATACAGAGTGCGCCAGAGAAACTTACTGAAAAAAAAAACCCTCCTCAGTGGTGATTTGAAAAGGTAGACTAGGGATAGGTAGTGCTACTGGAGAAGGAAGTCTCCATGTTTGTTTCTCCTTCTAGTCAGTTGCCATCATACTCTGGTTTAGAAAACAGCGGGTCTTCGCCGCCGAGAGTTTTTTTCTAACGGTCGCTCACTTGTTACGACGCAACGTGCCTTCCGCGCTCGCTTCGAAATTCCTCCTCACAGACCCATTCCTGCCTGTAATTCGATTCTGTCGTGGGTTAAGCCATTTTGGGAGTGTGGCTATACCCAGAAAAGGATATCAACGGACCAACAAAACTGCGGGAAATGTTGAAAGAGTGAGACAGATAGTTCTGCGTTCGGCTAGAAAACATGCTGCTGCTCTGGGAATTTCTGACACCTCTCTCTTCAACGAATTCTTCATCAAGACTTTCAGTTTCATCCCTATAAATTGGCTGCTGTTCAAGAATGAACTGAACGCGAGTTTGTTGCAAGTCAAAATGGAAATGAAATGCTGCTTGATAGCCTGCCTGAAGACGAGGTCGGTTTTTTTTTCAGTGACGAGGCTCACTTTGAAATCCTTGGTTTATGTCGATCGACCACGGACCGTAGTTTACCTCAAGAACAACATTCGTGACGCGATTGCCAACATACCGATTGGTATGCTACAAAGAGTGGACACGAACTTCAAAATCGACTTAATCAGTGTATGAGCAATGGGGGTTGCCATTTGAGAGATATGATTTTAACAACTGTATGAGATTAAAAATGGGATAATACTTTCTCAAATTAAAAAAAAAAATTAAAACAATAACTAAAGTACTTTTGTGTTTGCTGAAATTTCAAATAAGTAGTTTTTCTGACGCACCTTGTATAATTTGGAATGAAAAAGTATTAATTAAAAATATATTTATTGTTAACCGGGCTAGATGGAAATACCTCCTTATAATTAACAGTTTGCCTATATCAATGAACATAATTTCAATCATCATCCATGAAATAAATCTATATATCAATATATCGAATTACATCTACATATATTTTATTATATACTAGCCGCCTTTGGCGACCAGCTGGTTCGCGATGAGTAATGCGTTCTAAAATTTTCAATTACATCACATATTCATTAGCCTAGAAGTAATTCCGGGAATTGATTGGCCTGAAAACAATATTTTCTTTAAGATGATGGACGAAAAGTTCTAAAAAAACACCTTTTCCTAATAATATTCTTGAATTTTATAAATCAATCAGTTTTAACTATCGGTTATGCTTCCAAAATATTAAAAATGTTTTTTTCGATGATGTTGCCAAAATATGAAATATGTTTTTTTTTTTTTCAAAGAAAGCGAGAAAGGGAAAAAAGTATTGAATTAATGATACAGATATTGCAAACGATTACATAAATATGCCATTAAGTC
>JAPMOQ010066021.1:316070-336274 GCA_026543055.1 Argiope trifasciata
CGAAATGTTTTACAAAATTCGATTCTCCAATTCTTTATCCAAATGTACGTTATTACATAATGCTGGTATGCACAAAGTTTGTCCAATTATTGAAAAGAGAGATTTACATTTTTCTTAATGGAAAATGATTCACTTTTGAAAATATAATCAGAAAGCAGTTGAAAAAAATGACTTTAAAATGCAGAAATTTTTGATATACTTTATATAAACTTTAATATTTAAAAAAAAACTTTCATGATATTAAAAGTTATGTCTAAAGTCAAATTTTACCTGGAAGTTTCAGACACAGAGACAAGTAGGAGGTCTGCCAGAAAATTATTTATAAAAAGATAATTTGAGCGCACCCCGTTTGAAAGAATGCCAGTAAAAATTTGAAACTTTTATTCTTTGTTATGAGCTACAAATATAAATAACGTATATTCGAGAATCATAAAAATTTATTTTTAAAGATACTGAATAGTTTTCCAAATGCTATTCCAATAAAATTAAATCAAATATTCAGAATATATGACATGTCATAATCAAGTAATAATTTTAAATTAAATCTGAAACTTATTTGATATATATTTAAAGTTATATGAGTAATTTTAGCTCCACGGCAGTGAAATGTAATATATTTTAATGTAAATGTAAATGTAATGTAATATATTATATATAAAAACATTAAAAAGGATATTTATATACTAAAAATTATATCTCAATATCATTAAGATTCAGAAAGACATCGGCATTTCAGTAAGATGAAAACTTTGACAGAATCATTGAAAATTCAAGTCGTTCTCTAACACGAGATAGAAAATTGAGTATGCATTATGATTGTTTATAAATGTATTATATATTTAGTATTTATATGAAACAGAATATTAAATAGCCAACAAATTATGAGAAAATGACATTAAAACTCAAACAAGTTAATGTTCTAACAATTTGTAATCATCACTAAGTGATTAAATTGAGCACCGTGTAAAATATTTGTTTTCCTACAAGGCACGTTATGCCAAGTTATTTCCTGGACAATTGTCTTTAAATTTCTTTCAAACACATTTTAATTAAATTAAAAATAAAAAAAGGATTATTCGAGTAATACAGAACTAGATTTTTTTATGAATGAATAAATTTTAATTCAGATAATTTAATTTTTAAACATTAAAATAATTATAAGCATCACTTTAATGATAATAAATGTTTTAAATAGCTACTGTTTATTTAAAATCTTGAAATCCCTGTTTTTCTTCAAAACTGAAGAGCGCAAAAGATAATTTATTAAATGCATACGCAAAAAATGCAGGTGTTAATTTAATAAAAAGCGCAGGCAGGTGCAATTAAAAATTAGCCCGAGCAAGAATGCAAACGATAATCTTTTACCAAAACATGCGAAACAGTATTAAAAGGAAAGATTACGAGCTAATGAAAAACGACTAATGGAATGAATAATTTACAAATTACGCTATACTAACACCTGCAGGACAAAATTAAGCGGGAATTGCATAAATTATTTCTACCACTTCTGTTCCATTTCCTTTTAATTTCCTAGAAAACTATTTTAATGGGGAAGTTGATTTTCTGAATCTAAAATCAGTAAATAAATATTTCCTCAAGCGTGTAAAAATAAGTAATTTATGATAATTGCAATTGAATTTATAATTATTGTAAAATTTAAAAATTAATACAAATATAGATTAAAATTAAATTTATAATTATATTTAAATTTTTAAAAAACAGAAATAAGTATAAATTTAAATAATAATGAAGAATGGAAATCTCGTATCTAAATTTTAAGTTATGTAAGAGAATTTTTTATCACGTGATTATATTAATGAGTATGGCCAACTTAAAAAAAATAAGATTTCTTCTTTCGAGAATGAAAGGAGCTCAAAATTTTTTGTTGCTAACCAAGAAAAAATTTAAAATGAAGCTTGTCATTTATGCTTTACTCATTTATTACAAGATTTCGAGCTTCAGCCTCCCCCTTCCAATCAAAACAACATCATGTTTTCATATGATAATAAGAAAATAATAACTTATATCATTAAATATATTTATTAATAAAGTTTAATTACAATTCATATATGAAAAGAATGATCATTTTTTATATAAAAATGTGTAATTCTTAAATAATACTTATTGAATTTATTTAAAAATTAGTTTTTATATAAAAATATGTATTTGAAAAAATTGTTTTCTCAAAATTTTATTTTTAATCAAATCCTCGACTCAAATGTTGTAAGCAAATATTGTATCAAATCAGCTGTCTGTCAGCCGCGTGAACTCTTACTAATGTATATGCTAATCTGAAAGCTAGGTCATATTTTCAGAATTAACTGCCTATTGATCTTTAATAATTAAACATGTCAAAAATATAATATGATACAAAATCGTATTCCATACTTGGGTCGATCCTATTTTAGCCCACCTCTGACGCCAATTTAAAAACTCGCCAAATTATCAGCGATAATGATTTTAAAATGGCAACCCTGACAACATCTGAAGAGAAATGCGGCAACCCTACGGAACCTCATTGGTTGATTTAAACTCCATTAGAAAACTATTTAATCTTATTGGTACTTTCGATTACTTTCAAATACTTTTGATTTGGCGTGATTTTAAATAATTGGCGAGATTTTGAAAAAGTCGCCAGAGGTGGGCTAAAATAGGATTTTACCCCATACTTAAAAGTTCCAATATTCGTATATAAAAATTCCCATCATATTAATATCCATACATTCATTTATTTATGTTTATATAGTAATATAATAAAATTATGTATTGTTACATTTGGAAGATAAACAAAAAAAATGGCGATTGGATCTATTGAATTGTTTTATTTTGCCAGAAATAAAGTGCTTTTGTTTATAATAGTAAAGAACATAATTTATTTATTTTTTCCTGTTTATTATGATCAATGTATTACAATTTATCTTATGATCTTAAATTTGAAAAATATGGAATGCATACCCAACTGCCAATGCAGTTCATTTGAAATCTTTTGAAGACCCAAGCTTCGAAAATAGATGTCGAAATCCCAAGTCATTCAGATTTTTTTTAAGAAAGCAACTGGTATCGGTTCATGGCAATATCTGTTATTTTCTGAATTTTAATAAAAAGCAACTGAAAAATTTTATATAAAAGTCTTTATACACCTTATTTTAAAATTGTGAAAACAAATATATGGTATAGCTAGCGTATGTGCAGTTTTAATATGAAATTTTAAAATACTCACATTTTCTTTTAATTTTATAAAAGTTAAATTTTATAAGGTTACATTTATAAAAATTTAAATCATTTTAATCTATATATATAAATAAAAATGAATTTTTGTCACTCATACGCTGCCATACCGCTCATCTGATTGCGATGAAACTTTGAATACATATTACTTGCACTTATTGGTTTCTGCTAAAGAGAGAAAAGCAAAAACAAAAAATATTGCCAATCCTAAAGTTTCGAATAATAAATTTAAAAAAATTAGAATTAATGTTATTTACGCTTCTCCTTTATATATCCCTCAACTTCAATAAATGTATTCATTTTCGATACGAAAATAAATACTGTTATTTCCCTCATTTCTGATTAAAAAAGACAGTTGTTTTAATCTTCAAACGATATTCCAAAATTATTTCTTCTGCGGCAGCAACGCTCCGGGTACCATCTAGTTTTATATAAAAATATTAATAGATTCTGTAAATTTAGATGTATAAAAAAAAATTTACATTTATATACCATTTGAATTTTTTCTCTATTTTTTTCGACACCAAAATCAGTGCCAAGACGGTTTTCAGTCGGTAACCTATTAGTAACGTCAATGAAAATAAAACATTATGGAAGCCAGAGGAAGTACTTCATCGCTGAAATTTGAAGCCAATCGAAGAGGCACCCGAATTCATAAGAAGAATTAGAATCATTGATACTAGATTTAAGGATGTTGATTATATACCTTTTTTTACTGAAGTGAGCCATTTTGGCTCATACAAGAAATTTAAAGTTTTTTTGCAAGGAAAATAGTTCCAAATCAATTTAAAGGAAATGTTTATTATCAAACAATTAATGGAAAACACTTTTTACACATAAACTCTGTTTTTGAAACACATTTTCTGCAACCATTTCTATTACATTTATCACAATGATCTGTACATCTGTTTCTTTTGCATGATTGTTGAACTTGACAATTTTTTTGTGCGTCAATAGCATGAATTTCTGTTATTAGAATGGAAGTGTTCTTGACTATAGTTATTGTTTAGCTCTTCAGCCAATTGGAAAATAAAATCTTTTTGTGAAATATTTACTTGAGTGATCTCAGAATCCAAGCATTGATAGCTGTTAAATCTAAAATTTTATGCGACAACTGTTAATCCATCCTGTGAGTCAAATTGCCTCACAACCATGAAAATAGGCATACCACATTCGATAATGCGATATGAATGGGAAGAGGAATGAACATTTACCTATAAACATTACATTTCTTAACTAAAAACTAACGTATGTTTTTAAAAAAAAATTATTAAAATTATATATATATATATAGTGATCCAATTTTTAATGAGTCAAATTGGTGTGATTTTATAATGAGTAAATCTAGTGTTAATGAAGCAAATTATTGTATACATAAATTTGAAAAAAAAAAAAAAAAAAAAAAAAAACCGAAATAAAATTTTTCCATAAATCGGCGCAAATCTCGCCAAGCAGACTTTTTGGCGACAGGGCACTGTCTCAATTTTGGCGCAAACGACAAAATGGCGGCGACTTTTTTTAAAAATGTAGCGGTAAAAGGTTACCAGCGGCGATGTTCCGTTTGGCGTTGGTTGCATCATTATTGGCGACTTTTCGCCTGAGCCGGTATGAAAGAAAAGTACCTAAAATTCTTATTTTTTAATCATTGTCCAACGAAAACTATTTTTAAAATCTAAATTTTGATTCTAGTGTATATTTAGTTATCCCTTAGGTTGGCGACAAATTTTTGTGACATAGCATTACTTCTGGTTTCCATTTTTTTCCCTTAATTATTTGCTTAACTGGTGTGTTACTGACAGAAAAACTGGTAAAATCCTATTTTAGCCCACTTCTGGCGACTTTTTCAAAATCTCGCCAATTTTTCAAAAGCTTGCCAAATTGAAAGTATTAGCAGTATTCTCTTCAAATGTTGTCAGGGTTGCATTTGGCGAGATTTTGAAAAAGTCGCCAAAGGTGGGCTAAAATAAGATCGTCCCGAAAAATTTATCAAGGGGAACCCAATTGCAAATGTTTTAATTTAATTTTAGATTTTTACGAAAGTAAACGATTCAATGCTTTGGTGTGGGAATTGTGAATTAAAATATAAAATTTTATTAAAGTTAGAAAAAATTGTCCAAATATGAAATCGATATCACAAAAGAGATAATTTCTTTAGTTTTAAAACAATACAAAAACGTCTTTTGTAAGATTATTAGATTTGGATAATATAAACAGCCACTTTCAGAAGTAAGTCAATGCGATTATCCATCAAGTAGAGGCTAAGCCGGTAAAATTCTATTTTAGCCCACCTCTGGCGACTTTTTCAAAATCTCGCCAAATCGAAAGTATTTGAATTAAAAGGTTAAGAAAAAATATTCTTACCTTTCGCCAAAAAATTCTTATATTTCGCCGAAGGTGGGCTAAAATAAGATCGACTCGGCTAAGCCAATTCTCATGTTTCGTTGGATTTTCTGTTTGGAGTTTATTTCTTGATTTCTTTTCCATGTTTTTACCTCTGACTATGTGTTTTACATTACGAGCAGCATTTATACTGATATTCTTCGAATTTATTAACTAGCGAAATGTTAAATGAAATGCAGCTTTATAAACAACAGCTGCATCAGTCTGAAATATGTTCACGATATGTTTATGAAATATGTCATCGATATGTTTACATTTGAGTGTTGCCATTCCACTATAAGTAAAATGATTAGAGTTTTTTGTACCGGGTGGCCAGAAATAAAACACCCCTACTCTGACCTCCCTGGATATCGAACTACTCAGTGTAAAGGCTTGAAAATTTGTGGACATACTATTCAAAAAATGGGGAAACGGATTTCACGAAAAAAAAATTTAGTTCCAGAAATCACCGATAGGTGGCGCTGTACCACTGGACGTATGCTGAAAAGACACAAAAACACGTTTTAAACACATTTTATTTGAAAGTACCAAGCATACATGAAACAAGGACGTTATCGATGCAGGGAATGCTGCTCAATATGGTTCCCTTCCTGAAGATGTAAAATGTGAAGTCTGTGGACAGCTTGTTCAACTGCGGATCGTAACTGGTCATCTGAGATGCTTCTCACATGCAGACTGATACTCTCTTTCAAATCTGCCAAGGTTATCAGACGTTCTCGATAAACAAGGTTTTTTAAGTGTCCCCAAAGCCAAAAATCACACGGATTAAGATCCGGTGAACGAGATGGCCAAGTTGTCGGAAACGCGCGACTGATTATTCTGTCAGTGGTGAAATGTTGGCGAAGAAACTGTTGCACAGGGAGTCCAATGTGTGGAGGTGCTCCATCTTGCATAAAAGTAATGGTGTCAAGGCATTGGCGCTGCTGCAAATGGGGTACAACAAATGTTTCGAGCATCCTTTTGTACCTGTTGGCCGTCACGGTACATGTCTCAAGGCCATTGGAAGTAACCTCTTCGAAAAAGAACGGTCCAAGGATGAATGTGGCTGTGAATCCACACCAGACTGTAACTTTCGGTGAGTGGAGTGGAATCTCTTGGAAGGTACGGGGGTTTGTCGTGTCCCATATGCGACAGTTATGGGTGTTCACTGTTCCACTGAGGTGGAAATGGGCCTCATCGCTCCACAGAATCTGCCACGGCCACGATGCATCCACTTCAACTCTAGCAAGAAATGTCAATGCAAAGGTCAGTCGCATCTCCCTGTCTGTGGCCAGCAATTGTTGATTAGGGCGGATTTTGTACGGGAAACAATGCACCATTTTTCTGAGTACGTTCCACACTGTGCTATAGGGAACACCCAAGTGTCGTGACACTGCACGTGCACTACTGCAGCCTAAAACATTATCCATTGACTGTTCAACAATACCGGTGGCAACATCTTCAACGACATCTGAACGAACCGGTTTGCGTCCTCGACCAGGCTGAACTCCAAGATGTCCAGTTTCCTCGAATCGAGCGATCATTCTCCTGAGAGCTTGTGGAAGCAATGGTCCCTTACGCAAATCCTTAAGTCGGCGAAACTCTCGAAGTGCTGCTGGAGCATTTCCTTTATTCTCGTAAAACAACTTCACAAGCAAAGCGCGTTCTGGCAGCGTGACAGCCATCACTAATAAGAATGACATTCCCCACCTTTTAACTTCTTTTATACCCAGAACATGGCTTCTAACCATGCTTTATGCAAATTTTTCTGGTTACAGTATGAAATTGCAGTTACAACGGGAGTTCTAGCTTCTTTACTATTTTTATTTTCCATAAGGGGCAGAAAAATTAAAAAGGAAGCATGGAAGCATTCCATTCCGCATAAACATTTTAATTTTTATTATTATTTGTGTCTTTTGATCATAGTTCCAGTTGTGCAGCGCCACCTATCGGTGATTTCAGGAACTAACTTTTTTTTCGTGAAATCCGTTTCCCCATATTTTGAATAGTATGTGTACAAAATTTTGAGCCTTTACACTGAGTAGTTCGATATCCATGGAGGTCAGAGTAGGGGTGTTTTATTTCTGGCCACCTTGTATATAAATTTTTGAAACGTGAATATGTGATTTCTTATTGTTATAACTTTGCATTCAAGCTTGTTGTTTTTTTAAGAAAATATTTAAAAAATTATATTATTTCTTGCCAGTATGATTAGATATGACATTAAAGCAATAATAATTCCTTTTTTTTTTGTCAACAGGTCAAAGCGGATGTTGAATTTAGAAAATTTTGGATTAACAGACGAAGATATATTTTTTTTCCCAAAGTTGCAGATTTTTATAAGGACAAGAGCGTTTTTGTCACTGGAACTACAGTATTTGTTGGTTCCGTAAGTGCTTACTGATAATTAAAAATATAATATGATACTCATTTTTGTGTGATGAGTGTGAGTGCGTGTGTATTTGCGTGTATGAAAATTAAAACTTAATACCAAGATAAGTCATAATGTTCTACAATAGTTTTAGAAAAAATATAGCACTCACTATATTAAAAAAATTAAATATAACTAAGTTTTTTTTCTAAATATTATTATCTTTTATTTATTTCTTATTTTACCTTTCTCTTCTTTCTTTTCGTCTAACACCTTTAATATCATTTTATTTCGCATTTATTATTTATTCCTTCTTAATTATTGTATTCATCCTTAATTCTTTTATTCATTCTCATCTTACAGATTGCTCACTTTTGTTTTTATTTTTTGATAACTTATACTACCTGCATTTGTATAATTTTATCTTAAGGGTTCTTTTTTACCAACATATTCCAGTCAAATTTTGTAACACAAATGCAAAGAAGTTATGCGTATACATGCATTTATTTTCCTAAATTCACAATTAGTTTTTCTAAAAACACCTATAAAAGAAAACGTATTTCACCAACAATAAAAATTTTGATTCATTTCATTGTCCATATCATTAAAAACGTTCGCTGATTTTTTTAAATGTAAATACATCCATTAGGTTTAGAGACATCATAGTGAAGGCATAGAATTTTTATGAAAATTTAAGTTGAGAAAATTGAAGTTAAAGACTAAAAATCTGTTTTAAATCCTTAAAATTTCCCTGGATGATAGTTCAGTCCTTTCTTTACCTCGAAAAAATAAACTTTTTTGGAAAGAGGAAAGTCTGAACTACAAGATATAATAATTTGAAAAAAAAATCAAACATTGTTGATAACCAGTGTTTTTAACGTAGACGGTACCTTAAAAAGTACAAAATATACTTGCTATTTTCGCTCATCGATGTTTGAGAAAAAAAATAATGTAGAAATTGCACGGATTTCAAAAGCTACTTTGTATAAAAATGCATTGCATGTATTAATGATCAATTCGACTGATTAAGCTAAATCATAATAACACATTTATAATCAATTTAATTTACTATGATTAACTACAGCTTGTTGATGGTGCCGTATCCGTGCTTCCTGGGAAAGGGTGGTGCAGTAGCTTCTGAGGTCATAGAACCCTGTGCACCCCGTGGGCAGAAGTCTGACTTCTAGCTCATATGAAGATGGCACACACACATTCGCCTGCACAGCCCCTTTTTACAGGGGGGGGGGCGCACATTAATACATCACGCAGAACTACCATGCCCGAACCGGGACTCGAACTCGGGAAGCCTAGATCACGTGGAAGACATGCTACTCCTATGCTAGGACGCCGGTACTTCACCTTAATATATTCTACTACGTTAAAAATACTGTTTAGATACAACATTGGCAAATTTTTATTATTATTATTATTTCTTGCAGTTCGTAGTTTTCTCTTTCTAAAACAGTTTATCTTTTCTAGGAAAAGGAAGGTCTGACGTATCATCCAGGGAATTTTAATCAAAACATGTTATTTCAATATTAAAATTTGTCTTTAACTTTAATTTTCATAAAAATTATCCACCTTTAGCACGATATCTTAAAAACTAAAGGATGCATTTGCATAAAAACTTCAGCGCGAGTTTTAAATGATATGAACAATAAAATGAACCAAATATTTTATTGTTGGTGAAATAAGTTTTCATTTATAGTTGTTTTTAGAGGAACAAAGTTGTAAATTTATGGTAAAAATTGTATATTAACTGTATTTTTATTTATAACTTCTTTTAATCTCCAAATGTTTCATAGATTTTGGTTTATTTAGTTCATCATTATATTCTATAATTTGTGTACAAAGGAAAATAGGATTGCTGCATTACCTTTTTGTGTTGAGTATTAACCGTCTTGCTTAAATTTTACTTACATTTACTATAAATTTTGCTATTTCTCAAAATAAATTACATTTTTAGATATTTTTTCTGTACTTATAGAGTTTATAATTGACGATGCATCTTAAAACCAAAAATAGTTTTTTTAAAAATCCAATTTTTCAAAAAAATTCATTCGAACGTAGTTGGATACCTTAAGATGTTAAAGACAGTTTTTTTTTTCTGTATTTTACGTTAGAAACGCTGGTTATCGACCGAAATAGCGATTTTTTTAATTGTTTTTTTTCTTGTAGTTCAAACCATCCTCTTTTCTAAACAATTTATGTTTTCTAGGAGAATTAAGTTTTGACCCATCATCCAGGGTCACATATGTTTCATCTAAAATTTGTCTTTCACTTCCATTTTCTCAAAATTTTAATGTTCATAAAAATTCTCCTCCGTTACAGTGTTAGCTCAAAAACTAATAGAAGAATTTATATAAAGATTCCACCATGTGTTTTAATTAATAGTGTCAATGAAATGAACCAAAAGTTTGATTGTGGGTGAAATACTTTTTCATTTATAGGGTTTTTTAGAAAAATTAAGTTGTGAATTTATGGAAAAATGCGTATATACGTATATTTTTATCCATAACTTCTTTGCATCTCAATAATTTCCTTATATTTTGGTTCATTTCATTCATAATCATATTCTATAACTCGTATACAAAGAAAATAGGATGGCTGCATTACCATCTTGTGTAGAATGTAACCATTTTGATTAACCTTTATTGAAATTTACTACAAATTTTAATGTTTCTCAAAGTACATTATATTTTCAAATATTTTTTTTTGTATTTTTAGTGTTTATAGTTAAAAATATATCTAAAAACCATAAATATTTTTTTAATCCATTTTCTCAAAATTTTTCCCTCCAACGCAATCGGATATCTTAAGCCCAATTCACGATTTGATGCATATTTTTCGCATTTCCTCTAACACTATCATACACTTAATTGTCTCCATTTAAAAAAAAAAAAATTCAGGTTTTATTGGAAATCCTATTAAGATGCTGCCCTGGAGTCAAGACCATTTATATACTTTTGAGATCGAAGAAAAATATGGCTCCAGCGGCTAGAAAGAAGGAAATTTTCAGCAGAAAAGTAAGGAAAGAAATTGTTACAAAATATTTTGCTTTGAATATGAAACATTTTTAATAGAAATAAGAACATTTTTCAGTAATTATAAGGTTTTTTGACTGTATAAAACGCTATAAATTGTTGTTCCAAAATGCTTGAATTTAAGAACCTTTCTTGAAATAAAAACTTTTGGTTCAGATATTAAAATCCTCGAATGGTACATTTAGTATCAAGAGCCACATGAAAAGCGGTAAATAAATAAAAATGTCGATTCGGTCTAATGCCACTTGGTCATAACAAGCTCGAATGAGAGTAGCCCTTTCGAATTGAGGCAGAAGTGTGCGCCTTTCGATGTTAACGAGCACTGTTAAGGTGAAAGGACGACTTTGCTCGAACACATAGGACACAACTCTTTTTGGGTGCGGGCGCGGTCGAATTCATCCATCCATCCGCAAGTCAGAATTCAGAGACCGTCTCATCCCTGATTCAGTACCTCCAGAGGTATCATTTGTTATGGGAACTTGAAGGGCCTATTTAACTACCATTAGCCAACACGGCGGTCTTTGGTCGGGACGAGGATAGAACTCGCTACCTTTTGGTTACGAGACTGATGCTCTATCAACCAGGCTAAAAATGCCAGGAAAATAAGGAGTATTACATAAAATCAAAAGTCTTCATCTTCATCAAGATGCTTATTTAATTCATTAATTACTAGATGGCTGCAGAGAACATCTTATTCTTAGATATAGATGGTCATTAAGAGATCCAATTATTTTATGAAATTTGACATCTTAATTGTTTCTTCACAAAAATAGTATTGTTTCTAATTTTGACACCTATATAATCTATACTATGACATAGACCTTGCGCTGTAGTGTTCAATGTACAGGACGATCAAGAAATAACAGGAGGTGTTCGGAGCCCTGTAACATGTTATGTAATGAACAAAATATGACAAAATTAGACTACCATGCATATTATAATATGCGGTTTCACGATTTGTTAAAAAATACTACCAATGAATGCGGATACGAGAAATGTTTGGCTTCGTAAGCTCATAATGTGTGAAAAAAGAATGCACAGCTGTGGTGACATCTTAATAAGCCAGTAATAGTCACAAGACATTAGCGATCACTTTTGTCGAATTGTTAAGTTACGTGACATAAAATCCAAACATTACTGCTTCGATCTTTGGCGGTATTCAATCTACACAGTAGCACATTTCCAGCCTACACCCTCGCCAAATTGGTGACCTCGGACAATGAAAAATATTCAAACAGTTGACGTGGTGCCATGTTCCTGCAGCAAGCACAATCAAAGCAAAGTCGTCAGACTCACTTGACGCAGCAACAACTCTCATAAGCTCTCTATTTCACTTCGCACTATAAAATTGTTCGTCGCTCCACAGACTCACTGGTAGGGGAGTATTATGATGACATCTTAATAAGACAGTAATTGCCACTAAACATGGGTGATCACTTTTGTCTAGCGGATATGTTACTCGGCTGCAAATCGGAAGGTCACGCGTTGATCCTCGGCAGGATTCAATCTTCACATTGGCGAGACTCCTCAATATCCTACACCTTATGTGGAGTTTCTAAGATTTGATACTTGTTATTTGCTTTTTGTTGCTGATGTTACCATAAAAATAACATGAATGAACCATATAAAATATAATGTGCATCATCAAGTTAGTTTGTCCAGACCACAGTCTGCAATATCAAGTAAATTATTGTCAGATTGTGAATATAAGCAATAATTTAAAACTTTTACAGAGTGGCTTTCAATAACTTGTATTGATGATTAAATGCTTTTAGAATAACAGAATTTGTGCTTTTTTAGAGGTTTTCTCAACATTGCATATAGATTTCCTGCGTCAAATGGCAAATAAAATTTGATAGATGCATGCCTGGGCTTGGTTTTACAGTTTGACTCAAAGTTCGTTTGAACTACGAAAAAAAAGTGGGTGAGGATTCAGGTTGCGGGAATTCAACCCCCAAATTAGCACAATTCCAGCCAACAATATCGCCAAAAATCAGCCAATGAAAATTATTTACAATACACCAAATAACAAAGAAAAACGTTTATTATAGCAACATACAAATTTAGCTCAAGGTGATCACCACGTTGCAAGTTCGGACCACAAGAAAACACATTGGTATTGAACAAACAATTGCAACTTTCGTGGCGTGCTCTACCGATAGCAAAAGTCACCATAACGTTTGGCGCGATAAAAACGTTCGTCTCACCTCCAATTCACTGGAGGACGAGTAATATGGTAGTAAGTTCATAAGCCAGATAAGAAGATCCAGAGCAGAGTGTACACTTTTGTCTAGATTTTATGTTACGCGGTTTCGGACCTAATGGTCCTAAGTTTTGTTTAGTTTAGTTATTTCAACGCGCTACCGCTTTGTCAGGACACCGGCATGGAAACAGTAGTTGTGTTTTGGATCAAATATAAGATTATTTGGTTTAGTTTTGTTTTATTAACGTCCCGTCGTATAGCAGCACTAGGACTATTTTGTGACGGACCTCGTAATATTGAACCACGGACAGATGACGAGGACGACACCTGAGATGGCCCCTGCCCCCCCCCTCTCTCCACATCACATCAGGTCCTGTGACCGAGCCTCCAGAATGCACAGCACAAACAATTAACAATTTAGACTTTATTCCTTGGCAAAACACCGAACGCTGTTTCGAGCATTTTCTTTGAAATTGTCCAATAAATTGGTCTAAAATGGCATGTTTTTATAAGATCGTTATTTTCAAATTTTCCTAGCTCACTCAATTTTGAACACAATAGAGTAATACTCTCCTTATATTTAAAAGGCCGCGGTGGCCTGGTGGTAAGGTTTCGGCTTAGGAACCGATGGGTTTTAAGTTCGAGACTCGATTCCACCGAAGAACCGTATTGTGAGGGGGTGTCTTGTAAGGTTAAATCTGTCAGGCCAAACATCTCCCAATGGTGAAGTGCGGAGAGAGGATTTCCAGCTCAATTGCCGTCCTCATCATCCGACCACTGCTCGAAATTTCGAGGCCCATCCCAAAATAGCCATAGTCTTGCTTTACAACGGGATATTAATATAACTAAACCGACCTTATATTTAAAATATTAGAATCTAAAGAATATTTTACTAAATATGGCTCATAAAATCAAGAGTCAGTCTATAAACATAGAATTATCAATTGATAAGAAGGTTTTTGAGTCAAATTATAAAAGATTGATTCTCTTATATCACTTAAATCCCTTTTTAATATTAGACTAGCTTCTTATACGAACTACGTATCGCCTAACTATCAATGAGCTGTTTAGTTACAGGATTTATAACGCAAGAACAGCTGTTTAGATTTTAATCAAATTTGATTTAAGT
This sequence comes from Argiope trifasciata, assembly GCA_026543055.1. Classification (NCBI taxonomy): domain Eukaryota; kingdom Metazoa; phylum Arthropoda; class Arachnida; order Araneae; family Araneidae; genus Argiope; species Argiope trifasciata. Next base: position 330,425 of record JAPMOQ010066021.1, read on the forward strand.
ATTACGATGGTTTATCAGAAAGGCGCTTTCTTAATTCAATATATATATACTTTCAGGTTTATTCTCTTTAGTCAACAATCTTCTTATACACAACATTTTTTTGTTTTGTTATCTTGTGTAAAAACAAATAAAGAGGATTGTTTACCAACACGTGAACGAGCCATATATATTTGACCATCAGAATAACATGCATTTTCTAGACTCAAACCACAAACACTCAATGATTGGTCTACCAACACGTGAACATGCCATATATTTGACCTTCAGAAAACATGGGCTTTCTAGATTCAGACCACAAATCTTCTGATATGCCACATTTTTTGTTTTGTTTTCAGGTGTAAGAATAAATAAAGAGAATTGTTTACCAGAATGGGAGCATGCCACTTATTATTGATCGTGAGAAAAGCATGGAATTTCTAGATTCAAACCACAAACATTCAACTATTGGCCTTGTGATTTGATAATCGTCATCGCGAATGCAAAACGAATTGGAAATTGAATCCGTTTAAGCATAAAAAGCACAACGCTTGGGATCATGAAAATCATGTTAATGAGAATTTCCGTATCTTTGAATATTCCTTTGAATATAATCGCGAGAATCGGATTAATTAACAATTTCTTTTATCACCTAACGCATTTCATTGCATATATTTAGTTGATATAGATTTTGAAACATAATTACTGGCCATCTCTCAGCTTTAATTTGTGCGGTTATAAGTCAGGCACACCCAAAAAGTTTAAAAATTCAGACGGAAAGTTAATGACTTAGTTTTCGTTTGTAAACGCAGTCAATAGATTTGAAAGAATGCAGAACACCAACGATCTGACTCTGAATTACGAAATTAAAGTCCACATCTTCTTTCTTAGTCGTCAAAATTATTCACTCATTCAACCATTTTTTGTGATTACCAATGATATTCGATAACGCTCTGTTCATGTGATCATTTTTCGATAAAAAGAAATTGCAAAAATTCCAAGGATATGAAATTTTTTCCCTTGATCCATCGACGGGAATACGGCTTTTATTGATATTCAACAATTGGTTGTAGAAATATTCAGCAGATTTATCATTCATCAATGCAACTCTCTTGCTTGCTGTCAGTTGAAGTTTCTTCACATAGAGCTATAACTGTTCCCGGTCGCCTGGTGGTAAGGTCTCGCCTTCGGAGTCGGTAGGCTTCAGGTTCGAGACTTATTTCCACCGAAAACAGTCGTATGAGAAGGTCTCTTGCACGTTAAATCTGTCTGGCCAAATGTTCTCCCACTGGTTCTCCCAAATGTTCCCCAATGTTCTCCCAAATGTTCTCCCACCACACCTCTCCACCAAGTGTGGAGAGGTGTGTTCCAGATCAGGTGTTGTTCTCGTCATCTGATCGTGGTTCAAAATGACTTGGTCTGCCCAAAATAGCCCCGGTGTTGCTTTAGAACGGCCGTTAAATGACGGGACGTTTTAAAAATGTATTATACATTTCATTCTGTTGGGGGTTCAGTAGAGTTACATTCTTTTGAACTGAATGGTCTAAATCATGTCAATCCTATGCCCGTTCATGTTTCAATTCCCAAATAAACGCTTCATACATTTCACAATCTGGCAATCTAACTTCATAAATAAACTGTTGCACTTGAAGTAACACATATCATTAATCAACAGCAATGACTGAATATGCATCGTCTCGGTTTCCTCAATATCGAGATTTCTTGAACTTATAAATGCAGATGGAGAATTTTTTTAGTGAAATCTTACGAAATTTTACTGGTTATTCTAATATTATAAATTGATATATATATATATATATATATATATTCATATATATATACATATATATTCATATATATATACATATATATTCATATATATATATATATATAATGAAGTTGAAAATAATCGAGTTATAAAGTTGTTGTAATCATGTTAAAAAATTGTAATGACTGAAGAACGGCTGTACCGATTTGATTAATATTTATTTTCCTTTTTTTTTTGGATTTGTCTCAGTTTCTAATATTAGAATAACCAGTAAAATTTCGTAAGATTTCGTTTTCTAGAAAATTTTATGTTTCGTTTTTATTTTATTTCTTAGTAACCAAAGACGGAAATTGCATATTTTTAGTTTTGAATTTTTTTTAGTTTGCTTTTTTGTAGTTTTTGTGATAGTTAACTTAATAATTTAAATTGAGCTTTTATTTTCATGTTGACACAGCGTTTTCTTATTTTTTTCTACATGATTTCGCAACGTTTTCGTGAAAGCTAATTTTTTTTTGTGAGAAAAAAGTGGTTAAAAAGTATGCTTAAAATATATGTAAGTTTTTTAAAATTAAAAATAAAAATTTGTATGATTAAAATTGATATATTTGAAAATATATTTTTGAATTTGAAGATGAAATAAAAAAATAATCTTTTAATACAATAATACGGAGGTTATATTCTTTTAATATAACTAGTTCTAATATAACTAACTGAAGAAAGTTCATGTGATAACTGGTGACATTACCCTACCAAATTTAGGAATGAGTGATAGCGACATACGGCTGCTAACTGAAGAGGTGTCTGTTGTAATGCACTGCGCCGCTGATGTACAATTCTCGAGACCTTTGAAGTAAGTGACAAATTCTATGTAATATGTTTGAATAGAACTTTATTTTCAAAGTTTATTATAAAACCTATTTATGTATATACAGTACACTCTTGAGTATCCGGTTTAATGTGGTGGAATTTGAGGCCGAATAACAAAAGAGCCGGATGTGCCAGATATCACTGAGAACTTTTCAGAGCACAGTATTATCAGAAGACAGCATTTTCATATGCAGCTCATCACTTTCCAATTTCTGCTTGATATGTTTTCCTGTCCCAAATCCTAAGCTTTATATTTTTCTATTACATCCAATTTTAGACACTATATAGAGCATATTTTTTTTCTATGGCCACTACAACTTTTTATAGTTTGTCTACCCTATTGAAATCGTCACTGTGAAACATTAAAAATACCCTAAGCAATATACATTTAGTGGTATCTTAATAATCCAGTGACAGCCACTAGATGCGAATGATCGCTTTGGTCCAATGGTTATGTTAAGCGATTGCGAATCAAAAATACCCAGGTTTGATTCTTACTCAATTCAAATCCGCTGTTTTCGTGACATCAGACGATGAAGTGCTTTCAAACAGCTTTCGTGTAGCCTCTAACTGAAGCAAACACAGACAAAGCAAAGTAGTTAGACTCACTTGACATAACTACAACAAATCTCTCCATCATCAACTCTTTCACGCTCACCAAAAAAAAACTTGGTGCTAATAAAATCGTTTGTCTTTCCGTAGACTCACTGATGGGGGAGTATTGTATTTTTACCTTGATAAATCAATAATAGCCACTAGTGATTGCTTTTGTCGACTAGGTTATGTGACAACTAATTAAAAGTTCCCAGATTTGATTCCCACTATATCCATTGCATACATACATTGTACATACTATGTAGTTATAATCAGAAACAGCGCACCAATGGATATCTCTTACATACTGACGAAAGAGTGTATAACAAGCAGAGAGCTGTTCTTTTCCTTTCACAACTTAGATTTTGCACATGACGTGTTGTTTATCGTATCAGACGTCCATTTAAAATGCCTTGTCAATGTTGTAAATACAACTAATTGCATTCCTCATTTATTTACCATTAAAGAAAACTGGCCGGATATTATGGAAGTCAGATATTCTCAAACCGGATACTTAAGAGTATACTGTATTTAAGAAAAACCGTAATGACTCTAAAGATACTATATAGGGGTATTATCGTTGCAAAAATTAAAGCAAGAAATATATAAAATTGGTCTTTATAGACCAAATGTTAACTCTAAAAAAGAAGGGTTTTTATTTTCTTCGATCTTTATAAAAATAATTAACAAAAAGTTTTATGGATTTTAATAAGGCCGTTTTCGGAAGCCATGTATACTAAAAATCTAACATGCTTATTTTCGATGACCATACAGGATTTTTCATGACAACCAATATGTAAACAATACATTTCAATGGATACCTTCTGAAAAAATAAATAAAAATAAAAGCGTTGATATCATCTAACAGATAGCCAACCAAAGGAAAGTTTGGGGGTCTCAAGATTCCATCCCACTGAGGAATGTTCACGTCTTTGAAACCATTTCAGAAGTTTCAGAATCATTCAAGAAGTCGTATCATAAATGGCATTGCAAAATATTGTCCACCTATTGTATATACGGTATTCTTTATAAAATATTTTTGTTAACACATTATAGGCGGGGCTCGTTGTACTACGATTTGATCCATGTTAGCTAGCATGCTTTCGTGAAGATCCCACGCCTTTAATGTGTTAATATAGTTAAAATATATCAATAAAAGTTATTGAATAAATCTAAATGAAAACAATCTAGAGATTAATCAGTGCAGTGTCGTATTATGAGGGGAAATAATCATCAATTTCTGATTTTATATCGAGATATATATTGAATTTTAGATCGAGTTATATATTTAATTTTATATCGAGTTATATATTTAATTTTATATCGAGGTACATAATTAAATTTATTCCGATATATATACATATATATGTAACTTTTTTCCTGGTGTATATTTATACTTTAACCTTAAATTTAAAAAAATCTCAAAAGAATTCTTCTCAAATTTTCTCTAATTTACTCACCAGAAAGATACGTTCATCAATGGGATATATAAAATCATATGACCTCAATTTACGTGGATCTGTACCAATAAAAAGATGCTACATACAAGATCTCTGCTAGCATTTAAAAACAGCTATGCAATGAAGTTTCCCAAAGATTAAAATTTTCAATACTCTGATATCATGAAGTCTTTAAACAGACAAAGGAGAAATATGCTAATCTTCCAAGTAAAATTAAAATAATGTAAACAGCATTTAATTTAAAGTTTATGACAAAAAATTAGAGAGAAAAACACAAATCAAATTTCTAACTTTTCAAAGCTGATATACAAAATCATCTGACCTCAATTTAAGTGGGTTTCTATAATAATAAAAAAATTAATGCAAACTAGCTATCTGCTAGCATTTAAAAATAGCTATACAATTAAATTTCCGAAATATAAAAATTTTCAATACTATGATATCATAAATTCTTTAAACGCACAAGAGAGTAAGTAATATGCCAATCTTCTAAGTAAAATTCAAATAACGGAAACAGCGTTTCTTAAAACCCATTTATGCATACTGTTCCATATTTGGAAAACCTCTCATATAAAAGTTATTTTTATTATATATTTTTTTACCTAACATATAAAAATCTCATGCAAAAATTCCAATTTTATAACCTTAGGCATAAATAGGTTAAATTTACGACAGCAAATGAGGAAAAAAAAAAACGAAATTCCAATTTCTAACTTTTTAAAGTTAATAGATTAATTGTTCTCTTGAAAGAAGATTTGATAATTAACATGCTTATAGAATAATTAGAAAAAAGAATTAAAAAAATAGTCCCCGTTGCACGCTTTTTTCTGCGACTGCCACTAATTAGTATATTTGCATATCATTCATTTTAGGTTTATGCTTGAAAATATTGTTTTGGGGTTGAAGAGTGTCGTTTAATTATGCAGGAAAATGAAGAAACTTAAAGTAAGAAAAATTTGTTTTTTATCATATTGAAGTCAATTTACATTAATTTTAATGCAGCATAAATGTATGCATAAGAAAACAGTTTTAATGATTTGGATAAAATTTTGTATTTAGATAAAGTTTTAGTTTTGAATTTTATCTATATAGGCGTCTTTCCGGGAAAAAAACGTAGTTCAGACTCACACCCAAAAAATTTTTTATACTTACATATTAGAATAAGTATTCTCAACTTAAGAGATT
>JAPMOQ010066021.1:350532-371065 GCA_026543055.1 Argiope trifasciata
ATATATATATAATGCCTAGGTGAGCACTGTTATAGAGAGTGTGTCTAATTAATTGGATAAAAAGTGGGAATTGGATCAGATTTGATCGGTGATTTAAATGATATATATTAAATCTTTTTAGAATGAAATAAATATGATAATATATAATGAAATTAATATAATAAATTAAGATTTTAAAAAGTGTGAATTAATTAAGATTTAAATTAGATTTCACATGCATGCACGAATATATATGTTAATTTATGTTATGATGAAAGTTTTTTTTACTTATTCCATTGATAAGGTCTCTCGAATGTAAAAATTGTATTTGGCTATTTCTCGTTTTTTGTTCTCTTACACGATGGTTATCATACATTTTATCCTTTAGACGTGCAACTCCATTGATAATAAACTGCACAGCTACTGAAAACTTTCATATCAAGCTTTCGGAATATATGCAGACTTTGATTCAGATAGCTCTCAAGTCACCTCTTCCACAATCATTTTCGAATCTTACCTCTTGTTTCATCATGCCTTCAAAATTTATGTACTGTGTGTTTGCACTCTACTTTCACTATCTACCAGCAGTTGTTTTGGATGGATTACTAAGAATCTCAGGAGGTAAACCCAAGTAAGTTTTCTTTAAGGAGAATATCATTTTAGTAATAAATTTTTTCATTGTTCAATTCTTACACTAGTGACATACATATATTGCACAATATTGTATGTTACTAAGCAATATTTTAAATACATTGTTTTATAATAAAATATATAATTTTATTTTGTATGCTATTGAAATATATAGTGCAAAGATGATAAATGTTACCTTTGCAATACAGGATGGTCGAAAAATAATGCAATGTTTGCTACCATTTTTGTAGTAAATCCTATTAAAAAACCCATTCGCACAGTTGATAGTATCGGGCTTATAAAAATGGAGCGTTACACAATAGAACAACATGTTTTCATAGTTCAACAATGTTTGAAAAATAATTAGTCTGAGATCTACAGTTCAAAAATTTTAGAAGTGGCGTCCTAGATCATGTGATTCTACATCGCTGAATTTTTTATAGGTTTTATTTGATTAAAAGTCTATCCCAACATGCTCACAAGTATTCATTCTTTGAAGGAAGGAAAATTCAACACTTCATCAACAAAATTCTGTCAGATTTATTCAAAATGTTCATAAGCAAATGAGTGCGATTGTGCCAACAAAGCCATGGATGCCATTTACATTATCTGTGTTCTTCCATACATAAGTCTAATAACATAACATAATTGTTCGATTCCAAAAAAATATGAATGAATAAAAACATAACAATTTAATTGAAAAAAACTGTTTGTTTGTCTTTATATACGATAGTAAGCATCAAGAAGATAAATATTCACCCTAGAAAAATTCCCAAATAACGTTTGCTAGTGAAAAACGTCAAAAATGAAAGGAGTTTAAAAATTGTTGGGTGCCATAAAAAATAATAGTTGAATAAAAGAATAACATATGGTGTTTCAACTATTATTTTTTTAAGTGAAAAAGAATTTTTTAAAGTTTATTTTCATATTCGTAACTTGCACGTTTGATTTGATTTTTCAAAGGATCGAAAATTACCTGAAAACGAAAAACTAATTTAGAGCACAAATTTGCAAAAATATTAAAACTGGAAGAAACATAAAAGCTTGGCAATTTAAGGAATTTTATATTCTATTATTTGATGTAAGCGCGTAGTGTGAGAGCTGGGGAATTTCAAAGATAATTTCGAAAAACTAAAATGGGAGCCATAAAGCATTTCTGCTGTAAAGTAAAAGCAGAGAGCGTTGTCGAATTCGATAGATAAATTGAGAGCAAGAAAAATAGACATTAAGTAGATAAAAAAATTACCAGAAAGCCTAGGTTCGTAGGTAACGTTTAACCTGTGGAAATTGCAAAAACAGACATCGGAAGGATAATGTGTCTATCGAAAAGAATAGCCCTATGAACGCGAGGATTCGAAACAAGGTAGTGGAGGAAAGGCCTTCTGTATATAATTTTTTAAGCGTTTAAGAGAAATAAAATAGGATAGCAAGTATTGAATAATAAGCATTTCAAAATGGCATTTAATCTTCATTCACAAAAAAAAAATCATATTTCATGAATGCAAATGAATTCAGATGGTGCTCCATCATGTATTAACACATTAAAGGCGGGGGATCTACGAAAGTATGCTAAGTAGCTCGGATCAAATTGTAGTACTTGGACTGCCAGCTTTCATGTGTCAAACTAATGTTCTGCAATGCAATTGTCGGTGTTTGCAGCTATAAATCCGGAGGAACATGCTGCAAGAAAAAAAGATATTTTGTGCTGCTGAGGCTTTCGACCAGAAGATATGGTCCCTTGCGACTCTATATTTTCCAGAAATTTTTCATTTATTTAATGCCCATTTTACTTTCTCTTAATTTATTCTCCCGATTTGACGACACTCTCTGCTACTCATGCTGCAACGAAATTTTCTGGTTACAATTTTAGTTTTTCTTCATTATCTTTTCGAATACTGAACACTTTAAATCAGTTTCTCGGTTTTTTAAAATCTAATTTAGGTTGCGTGATAAAATCAACTCTAATATTTTAGCTTAACATTTCTTTAAGGCAGCAATATTTTATTTGGTTTTGTGTATTATAAAACGTAAATAATTTATTATTGATAAAAATCTAGTTATGAAGTATTTGAAGAGCTTTTTTGATTTATAAATAAAGTATCAAATGGTCCTAAAAGTTTTTAATTTGAATGTGTACTATAGATAAATTATCAGCCACTTTACCAAGGTGTGAAGTAGAAAAAACATTGTTGAAAAATAATTTGTGTATCGATTCGGTAAAATAGTTACAATATTTTTTTTCCGCATCAATGAATTACATTAATTTCGTTTCACATTTACATGATTCATCGCACCTATCTTGATGGTGTAGATAGAAATGATTTTTAATACTTTAATAAAGATCTTTTGAGTTATATAGTAACAGAATTTAAGATTTTTCTTATGTATGGTGAATTATTTTTTTTAATGACATTACGGTACAATAAAAAGATGGCCACAGAAATTGAAACGGCAATAATAATTCACCATTTTAATTATTTTTCAATTTTTACTATTGAACATTTTATTCATCAACTGAATTTCAAACACATTTTTTTAAACTTGCAGTGGATGACACTTGACGTTAATGCCAGTTCTTTTTTGAAATATTAATTTATTAATTACATTTAATTAATGTTTAATGCTCTTAATAGAGTTTTAGCAGACTGTAATGAAAACTGAAATTTGCAGGCAAAAACTCAAACACTATTATAGTAATTTTTCACGTGAAAGTGAAGAATGCCAGTTCAATTCTTCGATGTGAGAAATTATACACCACCATTTGCTTCATAAATTAGATAAGAAATAAATTAATTAGAAAACAAGAAAGAAAAATATTAACAGTCCAGCACCACATATAATACTATAATACGAGGAATGGCTGCCAAGTCGAAAATCGCCCCAGAATTAATAAACTCCGGTAAACTTGGGGGTCTGGGGTTTTTGGCCAAGAGGAATCGATTGGCGCCGGTTTAAAGCGCTACGGTCGAGCAGTTCGGAGTTACAGATAGGATATTTTCAAACTTTATTAGTTCGCCATAATGGCTACTTAAATTTTCAAGCCGTAACGTGCTGCCATCTATAGCCAATATGGCGAACTAATAAAGTTTTATGTTTATGCTGTTATAGGTTTATAATATGTTTCTTATGTATGTATATATGTTTGGTTTTTCTAAATAAATTTGTCAAAAATATTGAACTTCAACACACTTCAATCTTTACCTTTACTTTACCTTTGTATAGAATAGTTCCCTTTCCAAACTCTGACTTTGTTTAGAATAGTTTACAATGGTGCACTTTAACCGGTTATCTTTTCACCAATGGCTTCACAAATTTTCTTATGGCATGTATTGTTTTAATAAATCACAATTGAAAATTTAAATCTTCGAGTTAGCTTCGATACCTGTTTTCTCCGAACGGAGCTCGGTCACCCGCTGGTATATATTAAAATGGGAAATTGGCTTTCTATTTTGCCCTTGTATATTGTGAATCTGTCATATGCATATACATATTTATATTAATTGCAAATTTCAATAAAAAGTAACTAAAATAATTTTTCTTTGTTCACCTAAATAGGAATTGACTTTAATTTTTTTTTTAAAAATAAATTACTTCCTTTCAAATATTGATTACTTCATTTCGCAGTTATATATAAATCAGGTAATGTGAGTAATAATTCAATTACTTGGTTCATGTTTTGGATGTTTAGTAAATTATTTTCTTCATTGATCTATGTTTTCTTTCAGAATGTATTCTCTTTACTGTTTCTTTGATAACATTATGGCCTCGTACGACTTCTTCGTTTTTCATTATTTCGAGTTTGACAGGAATAATCTGGAACGTCTCGATAAATTGATTCATCCTGAAGACAAAAAAGTGAGTGAAAGAGAATTAAGAATGTTTCGAAAGAAAAATCTTCTTTATACATTAAAAATTTATAGAAAATTCTTATTTGTATTATACTGCTAACATTTTCCTCATAACTTTGCTTGTGGCATAACATTCCAAAAGAAACAAATAAGTTTAACCTTAAGTCTAGTCTTCAGCCGATGTTATATGGACATGTTACGCAACCTAAACCTTAACTGAGGATGTGCGGTCTATGGGCTTCTATTTTTAGCTCAATTGAATGGATTGATTCTGTAACTTCCAGCTTCTTGATCTTCAATGCACCTGCACTTTTTCAACCGGGTTCAGCGGATGTTTTAAAAAATGTTTCAGTTATATCTTTTAGAGCAGTCACTGAGATCTTTCCCCCCGGTATTGTCTCAATGCGAAACAAGTCTTAGAAGATGACGCTAAAACTTAGGCCTCGAAATATCATCTAATTTACTGATCCTATTAAGAAGAAATGCTTCAAATACTTTTAAATAAAATATAAAGGAATTTTAGTGATAAGGAAAATTGTACAGAAAAGTTTTTCGATGAAAGTTTGTATTCAACTGATTCTGAAATGTTTGTTCAAACAAACCATTTTTCTAGTGATAATGTTTTTGAAAAAATTATAAAATTTATTAATATACCAAAAGATATATATGCAGAATTTATAGGCTTAATTTTATAACAGCTCTTAACTTGTTCGTTGAATACCCTTCAAAACAATGCTATGAAAGTCACATAAACCGATAAAAAGAGGGCAAATTTTACCCATAGTCAATATATATTTTTTATTTTTCATATAATAGTTGGATTTTACATTATATTGTTTTCTATATACCTTTATATATACTGTAAAAAAATCTGATTTAAAAAGTATAAAGTAATATGTTTTTTCAAGAATATTATTTATTGTTACAGAAGAAAATGTATGTTCTAACGCAATTACTTTTTTCAGTGATTAAATATTTGAAACATTTCTAAAACGTATTTATATTGTAAGAAAAATATCTACAGAATATGGCTGATATTCAATCTAATGTTTTCGTTAGAAAATTTGATTCGAGTGTAAAGAAAATGCTGTATCGTAGACTACACCTCCTCAGTTACATCCTAAATTTTCACCTTTCCAGCTAAGGGTTAAACCAAACCTAAAAATACATTTAGAAATCATGGAAAATAACTACAAAATATTTTTATTTCATATATTCATAAATACTAATAGCTTTAAAAAGGTAAAAAAATATTTGTTCGTACACAAAAGAATTCATCAATAATATATAATAGAAAAAGCTGTTTTAATATTTAAAAATGTACAAAGAAGTGATTGTACACACTGTTTCACACATATTTATCGATTCTGTATAATCTGATATGGAAACAAATTTCAATTTGTATCATTATATTTATTTGTAAAATATATCGCTTCGTTCCTTTTCAGATTCATTCTGTCTCTATAATTCAATTACAGTGCAATTTAATCAGAAACACATACTTCACAAAACAGAATACATTTTTTCCCTAAATATGGACATTCTTTCTATGTTATTCGCTAACCGAACGTTTCTTTCCTCCTCATTTTCATTATCGCTCAACGAACGAAGCGATTTGGCATTTATTGCATTCCGGTTAAGGTTGGATTTTCAATTTTAGGACATAAAGAATTTTGAATCAATATTTAAAATCAGATGTAAACAAATAAATGTATCGCATATCATATTTCATCTTTTGCTTTTTCGCATTCGCGGTTTGAGGTTTACACACATGCGAGGATAAGTACAAAGCACAGATACTGCTGTTTTACGCATACGCTAATCGTAGTGGAAAAGTAATTAAAATCGCAAAGAAAATACTGCTTTTTTTAATATGCTGTCGTCCTGGCATAGGGGTAGCATGTCTTTTCCTTGATCTAGGCGTCCCGGGTTAGAGTCCTTGTTCGGGTATGGTTGCTTTGTGTTCCATCTGGGAGATGTATGAATGATTACCCTCGGTAAAAAGGGGTTGTGCAAGCGAATGTGTGTGTCACCTTCATTTGGGCTAGATGTCAGACTTTTGCCCTCTGGGTGCTCAGGGATCTTTACCCTCAGAACCTACTGCACCCTCTTTCCGTGGGAACACGGACACGACATCATCATCATCATTTTGATATGACTTTAATTTACTTTGACTCTAAGATTTCCACCAATAAATGGTTCAAAATGGTTAAAAAAAACTGGTTTAAAATCTCTAATATCAGTGAATTATTTTTCGATGATTTTTTTTTCAAACATACAGAAGATTTCTTTTTATACTATGTATAAAAGATTAAAAGTACTGAAGATTAAAAGAAAGCTTCATCGCATTCACGCGAAAGCCACATGCAATTCATGCAACACGTAATAAAATGTTTGTGTTTTTGTTGTACAACATGTTTTAACTATGTACTATGAAGGCACATTTTTTTTCTCATGCGAAACGATCTTTCAGGACATGAGCTTAGATTTCAAAAATGAATCCTTTAAAGATATTTCATCAAAAATTCCAGATGTGTGTCCTTTTTACGACTGGAAAATAGATAAAAAACCTCCGTCGGAAAGAGAAAGTATTAAGCAAAGGTGAGCATATTTATTTTTTCTTAAAACTTGAAGCTTATTGCATTTCATTTAGGAAGGTGAACATTTCATTGTCTCAAAATAAAGAAAGTCCCATATGCATTTGATCTAAGAGAATCATGTATAAAACAGTTGAAGTATATATTCATTGAGGCATTTTATAGAGTTTTTATATACTTGTTCTAACAATTATGCAAGACGTGGTAACCTGGTGGCAAAGTCTCAGCTTCAGGTTCGAGACTCGATTCCACCTAAAAGCCTTCGTATGAGGTAGTCTCTTATACTTTAAATCTGTCAGGCCAAATGTCCTCCGGCTGGTGTAGCTGTCATGGAGAGGGGAGGTGCCAGTTGAAGTGACATCCTCGTGATTCAAAATAACGAGGTCCATCTCAAAATAGGCCTAGTGTAACTTTACAACCGGACGTTTATATAATTAAAACTAAATCTAACAATTATTGTATTCAAATAAAAAGATGATCTGTCTAAAAGAGTCAGGTATGAGAGAGTTGGGTTATTTATTCATTGAGACATTTTATAAAGTTTTTATATATTTGTTCAAATATACAAAAACTTTAAAAAAGGGTATTCAAATAAAAAGATACGAAATTAAACTATGAGTATAAATGAAGAATTTATTGTACACAGCAAAGGTCTGAGCACAAGCTTCGAAGGATTCCTTGATTATAGAATTCATGTGGTGGTGACAAAATCCAGTCCTTCACATATCCTCGTATTCGCAGTACGAGTTATAACGCCTTCCCTTCAGTTGCCTTTTCACAGGAATAAACACTTGAAAATCACAGGGTGATATGTCTGGATTGTACTGCGAACGGTCGAGCTGATCCCGTTTAGACAGTTCGGCTTGCACAAAAATGGAGATGTGCTATCATTGTGCTGAACTAGACCCTCCGTGTGTAGTTCAGGTCTTTTGTTCTTCATGGATCTGTGTATTTTTCGGAATGTCTCACAGTTAACATCGGAGTTAATGATTAGTTTGTGCACTAGGAGTATCTCTAAGTAAACATCGGGGTTATTGGTTCTTCTGTGCTCGAGGAAATCAAATTATAGCTTGAAATTAACGGAGCTCTTTATCAGAGTTTCTGTTCTCTCCTTTTTGGCGTCCGCACATGCTCCGATATACCTAGGAGATTTATATTCCTTAGATGTCTCACGGCATTTTCTAATAGCGGTAAAAGCAAATATGTTAACGGTTACGATAGTCAGGACGTTTCGTACCTTTACATTTGAATATACCTCATAGATTTACAAATTTTCACCGTAGATTCGAGTAAAAGATCATATATTTCTTGATATTTAGAAAACTGACTCACTTTTTCACATTTCGAGTAACTGATTTTTTTCTTTCTTTCTCACAGGCGCTACCTGATGATTTCTTCCATTCAAATGATTTTCGTTTTAAGCCTCGGCCTGATTGTGAGTTTGCTGGTAACGCACATCTTCGGAATGTGGTTTGAGATGCAGTTATCATATGTACACAAATTATAAAATAACGTTAGTGCATGTATATTTAATTTGCCATAAATTAAATTGAACAATTCTGATGGATTATGCTTTTTTGTATATATTTTTCGTGTCCATTTCAATATTTACATTGACATATCAAAGACATTATTAAAGTTAATAAATAGTACTAACAGTGGGGAACAATTTGTTCCCCACTGTTAAATTTCATAAAAAAATGAATAAAATTTAGATTCGTTACCTGTAGTACAGGCAGTTATAATTACTACATGGGGAAGCAATTTTTCAAATACCTAAAAACTATCCTAAGTAAAATTGAAGAAGAAGATTGCTTTGTTATTAATAATAACAAAAATGTTTGGGATTTTTTAAAAGATAACAAAATTTATAAAATTAATACTTTTGACTTTGAAAATTTCTATACCAACCTTCCTCATGAGAAATTAATAAATGTCTGTACTCTTATATATGATGAATATTTAAATGAAGATATAATTAATAAACAAAACTGGCTGGTTTTATACAATTTTAATATTACCGAAAAATTTTGTTTTCAATGGTATTGATTTTTACAAACAAGTTAAGGGCATTCCAATGGGTACAGCTTTCTCAAGTGCTTTATCCAACATTTTCCTACATTATTACGAGAAAAAAATAATTAATAATTACTTAATAAACGGGTACAGATTTATTGATGATATAATTTTGATTAACATAGATAATACCAATATTGTTACTAACCGCAATCCTAAAGAATTAATTTTAACAGAAACAAATAAAAATCATCTTGAAGCAACTTATCTGGATTTGAAGATCGAAACTGCTAAAGATAAAACGATAGTCGGTATTTATGATAAAAGAGACGAATTCAAATTTAATGTAATTAAACTCTGTAATTATCACTCTAATCTTAACTCTAGAATTTTCAAAATTTAATTTTCTCACAAATTAATAAAATTAAAACAATTTGTAATGACAAAATTTCTTTTATAAAAACAACAAATAGTTTTATTAAAAATTTAAACAATAATGATTTTTCCAAAACTACTTCAATATCAATATTTTAATAAAAAATGATGAAATATTAGTGAAATAGATGGCACTCATAAACTACATTTATCTTTATTTACACAGTATTATAATTAGAAAAGAGTTTTTTTTTGTGGTGGGTAGGTCTTAATTTCTTTTTGTTTTCTTAATTTCAGTTAATTATTGTGGCTGAATTTTCTTATATAGTTTTACTTTTTATATATATTTTTGTTTCATTTGTTGATGTTTTTTAGTGTTTTGCTTTGTTTTTGTCTTTTGCTGTTTAAGTTGGTATTTCTCTTTTGCAGCACTTTTCGGGGGATTTTCTGGTCACGAGGTGTCAATAATTTTGATCATTGTCCACCGATGCCTCACAGAAAAATCAATTATTTTGAATCCTTGCTTGAAAGTGGCCCTTGGCGAAGTTTTCAGGCCCGATACTTTTTCTATTGGTTATATTTCTGATTCGGTTGTGTTACTTTTTGCCTAGCTTATTTTGTTAATTAATTTAGATTCATTTGTATTTTAGTTGTAGCTGCATTTGAGCCCTTCAAATACAATGATTGATTTAAAAACAAAAACTTTTTTAATTCTTAAACTTGTTTGAATCAGTAATGATTTTTAGCTTCGATTCCGGTTTTGGTTTCGTTTCCGTGGTTAGTGCCGTTGATTATATATTAATATTATATTAATTTATATTAATATTATTAATTTATATTAATATTAATATAATATTATTTAATATTATATAATTAATATTATATTAATTTGGATTTTTTTTCATTAATTGGTTCTATTTCATTTACCTTTCATTTTGTGAACTTTTAGCGTGTAATTCCAAATTGAGTTTTAATTTCGATTTCGGCCTAGTTGGTTTCGTTTTACTTTTTGTTGCCCAAGAAATGGGCTTTAATAATATATATATATATATATATATATATATACAAAGATGGATAGATATAAGTAATATTATTAATTAATATTTTCTTCCAAAACTAAACTAAACTTAAGTAAAAATTAATTAGTTATTGTTTGTTAATAGTAAGTAAACCTATTTTGTTCCAAATTATTGAATTAAGATTAACCTTTGAATACTGACCCCTGGATATCTTCCTATTCAATGGGGGTTTATCACTAGCACTATATGTAAATACATGTTAGCTTGGATTCCAAAAATTCATATAGGTTAAAGCAATTAATTTTCTTGTAATGCATGAAATTGCATATTATTAATGGAATACCTGAAAATACATCGGCTAGCAAAAGCAGACGTAAGGAATACTGCGAACAGCAGTTGCGGTATAAAGATTTGATATCAAATTGAAAGCATAGAAGATATTTGAACATTATTTTACAGTTTTCATTGCAATAAGTATACGTAAGATGCAAAGTGTAATAGATTATTTATTGATAAGTGTAATTAACACATTAAAGGTGGGAGTCGTAGAACTACGATTTGATCCACGTTACCTATCATACTTTAGTCAAGATCCTCCTCATTTAATGTGTTAATACAAAGTTATGGATTTTCCCTTAGTTTCAATCCTCCGAAAATTCATAGATAATTATTATGTTGATGATACGAATCAATTACTAATCCAAGCTAGGAATTCTGAGAAATTCAGTTTTTACAACCTTTGATGTTCTTTTGGGGAAATTTTCCGTATTTATATTTATGTAAAAAAAGTTTTTATAAAAAGCGACAAAATAGATCTATTTGATTATCGGGATTCAAATATTTGCACAAGCAATTACTGCTCATTCGCATAAATTCTGTTTACTTAACTTCGTAACTCACCTCTTTTAAAAAATCGAATGATAAATGAAACAAAATGCTCTTTATTATCTGTTTCTCCGTAATTTTAATTATAAGGTTTACCTTAACAGCACTTAAATTAGGTGATAGAACAATGATTATTCAAAATTACAAATTTGCTATTTTAATTTAATTGGTATTATAATTTGGATGATAATTAATACAGTCCCAGCAAATAAAAAATACATGAAATGAATAGATAAAAATAAAAATCCTTTCTTGCAATCAAGTCTTTTGTTCACGTACTGGAGGTTTTTGTAATATCCTAATCCATCCATCGTAACACCATACATCTAAAATCTCAATTGTTCTTGATTATTGATGTACAAACGTACAAATTCTGAAACAATTTATAACCACTAGAAATTTCTTTTTTTATAAATATAATTGAATATTGATGTGAAAATCAAGTTACTAAGTTTCAGTTAATAATAAAAAAAATCATTATGCTGTGCACGGAATGTATATGAAAGAACAAAATGCTTTATATGCCTGTAGAACATGATTTCGAACATATTTTGTGAAATTAACCATTTGTGTAACATTTCATTTTCGATTATTCAAATATTTTTGAGAATGAATCGGGGTAAAAGTGCTTAGGAGAAATAAATTACTCTGAGTTTGGAAATTAAATCACTACTGTAAAAAGAAACCAGTACATTTAATGGAAGTTTTGCCATTATAGTAGCTGGAACTGATACAATTTTGTGGCCTGACACATTTTTGAAAATTTTTCCAACATTTCAGGGGTTGAAACTCTGCGAAACGTAATTATCTTATTCTTACTTGAGTATGACGTATTAATGGTAAAAAATTTTTTCTAGGTTTAAAAAACATTTTATTGGAATAGTATCTGATAATCAAGAGATAATCTACATTATTAACATCGATTTAATAAAAAAATTTAAGGAGAAAACATTAATTTTATTTATTAAATTAAATTAATTAAATGAATTTTAGTTAAGTAAATTTTTTTCGTATATTTCTTGGACTTTTTGGAATAAAACAATGTTAAGCGAAAATTAATGTAATTCAAAATAAATATTTGATGAAGAAAAATATAAAATTTAAATTTCATAGAAATTTCAAAGGAATAAATAATCTTTTTAATTAAGCAAAATTGCCATACTTTAGTTTTTAATTTTAGTCATTAATCATTTATTTAAATAGAACCATTATATAAAAAATAAATAATAATAATCTCTTGCTTTTGAGAAATCCTATCATGTATTGTATTTTGACATAATTTAGACAAAAAATTGTATTAGGTGTATAATTTTTACAATCAAATTACCAATTTTACGAAAAATAATCATTTTCCTTGCCTTAAATGCTAATAAAAACATTTCTTTTTTTTAAAAAAAAAACTTTGTTTTTTTTTTCTAAATTTAATTAAAATTATAAAAAAATGAATGAATATTGTGAAATGATAACATTAGTTTAACCTGAATGAGATTTGATTCTTAGTTTTCTTTAATTATTGTAATATTCAGTTCAAACAAAGAAACTTAAATGTCTTTAATAATTCATTAGTTTCGCAATAAATCCCTTCTGAGCTGAGGAAATCAACTTTATTAATAAGTAATACAGTATACAAATATAGCAATGGCACTATAACATTTCATTAATAATTAAAGCATATTTCATTACTTTATTTGAAAAATAGGTAAATCCAACTTATTTTCTCAAGTAAATCTTATGTATCTTTTTGAAAAGCCAGAAGTAATTTCTAGTATCATTAAAATAATAAACCTCGGCATTACAATTGAAGAAAATCAGTTGTGGATTAAGCAAAATTTATCTCCTAATTACAGGACAGACAGATAGAACTAGTGGGAAAACCCCAACTAGACAACAGCGAGGTCTTTGAGCAGTATACTCCTAATTACATATGTTTGGTATCGGTATTAAAATCAGAATATAAATATAATATTATCAGAAATTACCATGCACATGTATCAAAGGATAAAAAAAAGCAAATTTTCATATCATTATCTTCGTAAATAAGGGTTTGGTTAAGAGTTTGGAGGTATTAGAGTGCCCCATAAGTTTCTTTCCTATTTCTAATATGAAATGAATACACAATATTTACTGTTTGAAACCCTACTTATTTTGTTATAAATGAATGTTTTTATTTTAAAACCTTCTTCCATTTTTCGGGAAGCCTCATTATAACTTCTTTCCAAAATCATTGATTTTGGGGCAAGAAATATTCCTTTATGTGCGCTTTTATTTCGCTTTTTGGAAAATGAGTTTTTTTGCCAATGTAAGAAATGCCAATCAAACTAACTAAATTTTAACTTTAAAACTAATGCAATATGTAGCTTTGCGTTGTCTTGATGAAAAACAATATATATGTATATATTCCCAATAGTATTTACTTGAATGGTCAAAAAGTCAAAATGGCTTAAATGGACAATATTCTCCATACTATTGGGAGTACAAATTGATTGGGTCAGTTTATTTTCGTTAAAAAAACATTTTATTTATTATCAAAATGAAAAAACATGTTATTGAAAGTATTGTCCATCGGTAGCCACAACTTTTGTACACATTTCTGGCAATTTTTGGATTCCATCTCTGAAAAATGAGTCCTCTCTGGACGCAAACCATGAATCGAGCCATTCTTGAATTTCTTCGAAAGAAGTGAAGCGGTGACCAGCCAAATCGTGATGCATCTGTTGGAACAACCAATAATCAGAAGGGCCAATGTCTGGAGAATACGGCGGGTGGGGTAGGACCTCCCATTTCAATGTTTCCAAGTAATTTTTAACGACAATTGCCACATGGGGCAATTGTCGTTTGCCACATGTTTTTTAAGCGCACGGAAATTGCTTGCTGAGTGACTCCCAACGATCCTGTAAGCTCTTGTTGCGTTTGGCACGGATCTTGATCGAGCAATTCATCCAATTCGGCGTCTTCGAACTTTTTCGGCTGGCCCGGGCGCTCTTTGTCTTCGACACTAAAATCATCACTTTTGAAGCGTCGAAACCACTCTCTACATGATTTATCAGATGGCGCAGATTCATTATAAACTTCCACAAGCGATCGATGCGCTTCAGCGGCACTTTTCTTCCAATTAAAAAAGAAAATCAAAATTTCCCGCAAATGTTGTTTATTTAGCACAAAACTTGACATATTGAATGCTCAGAAAACCAATGTTGTTGTATAAAACTCGAAGCTTCGTTGACTGAATATGGTTGACAAAGGGCAAGCCTCTCTAACAAAGCCACAAACATCTATCATTATTCATTAAACAAATCAGCCAGAGCCATCTATTGGAAACGGACCGAATTAATTTGTACTCCCAATATATGCATTTTCCTAAACTAAAAAATAATAAAATATAGATAGCATTTTCGATATCTCTTATGAATGTAAGTAAAAATTAATAAAAATATTCTTGTAAAATAGGAAGAAATTCTTAAAGAAAATTAACGTAAAGCTTTCCAGTTGGGTCAAAATAAACCTCAGGGCCTTTCACCTTTACCTTTCACCTTAAACCTTTCACAATGAATGAAATGAAGTGTGTGTTGAATGAACCTAGTGTTGAAGATAAAAACCAATTGTCGGAAAGAAAGTTAGAATTGGATAATTAGGCTAATGCTACAAGATATCCTCCCTCTAATTATCCATCATTCTCATTCTAATATTCACCGTTTTTTCCAGCTTGTATAATTAATTTATTTAAATGAGAGGTATGAAAAAATTATATTGGTGATAATGAAGTTTTAGGACATTAATAGACAGTTTGCTATTTATGTTATTCTATAATGCGGATAAATAAACTTCCCATAGTTCCTTTAGGCAGGAAAATGGGTCCCTCTTTCCTTATATGTAATTTTATTTTCAATACCTCATATAAAATTCACTTCCCAAGTAGCACATGCTGTTGAACTATATTGTACAATATTATGCGATATTATATATCAAACAATATTCCACAATTTTAAACAATGTTGCGAATATTGATCAATGCCATACAATAATTTACAATATTTGTGTGCTACTAGGGTTATAATTGTTGTTAATAAATGTCAAAATTAACGCAAGATTTGAATTTGCCACCATCATTGTTGCCCTTTGACAGATTTGAAAAATCCATTTGATAGATGATAGTTTGAAGTTAGTAAAAATAGAGCGTTATGCAACAAAATATGTTGATGCAAGATTTCAATAAAAAACACACATTTGTTTCCTTTCAATTGTAATATTTTACTTGAATCAGACAGTACACTGGATAAGATTATGGATGGAATAGCGATTGGTCAAATGACCTAAAATGACCTAAATAGCTTTGTTGTTACATAAACATTCTTTTGTCTAAATTTTTCATGATCATTTTGCATAAATAGGCTGAATTCAGTTGCTACAGCCTTCAATTTCTTTCTTCGACGCATGCGTGCGTGTGGGCATTTGGTATAGACGAATTGGTCATTTCGTATCCATCTTTGACATGAAATGACCCCATAAATATAAATTCAATGGTGTTAAATCAGTCGATCTAGAGGGTCATTTCTCAACTTTTCAAACTGTGACTGCCAGACGTTTGTTATTTCAAAAATATTATTCAACAATAAATCATTTTCTATTGTGTAACGCTAATTTTTTTACTAAACCTAAACTATCAGCAATCAAAAGTGTTTTTAATATATTTCCAATTTTACGGAAAGATTGGTGACGGATTCTAATCTTGTTTTACTTTTGAAATATCCTTTATGTACAAATATGATTAATTTCTAAGCGAATAAATATTACAATATTAGATGATGTACCGCTTTGGTGGGTTATTTTATTTTTATTATCACCACAAATTCCATTGTTATAGAAATACTAACGAAATCTGTAGAAAAAAATATATTTACTGTAAGAATGGTGATCAATTCAAATTGGGCTTTAAATTTGAGATATTCTTCATAAAACAATTTCTAACAAAATATAGAGATTTTTTCAAATGCATTCACGGGCAATTCAGGCATTATTAGAAGGAAAACTAAAAATCGTTTGTCTTAAAAAATCTATAAAAATGCTAATTTTTAATTAACATTTTAACTAATAAAAGAAGAAAAGGATATAAACTATAAGTAATTTACTTTTTTCTAGTCAAACTGAGGAAACCAAAGCTTAAAACATAATCTGGAATGTATACAGAGAATTTTTAAAATACTAATAATATGAACAGTTAAATTATATTTCTATTCTTTAGCATTTCTGGTCAATTGTTTAAAAATTAGTGCATAATTAACGCGAAACAAATTGAAAGATTTCATCATATCTGAAATATCAGTGAAATATTTTTCAAGAATCGAAGGGCATACACAGAGAAAATTATTGGAATAGGGAATAAGTTGGTGGCGTTTGTATCAAATATTTTTAAAAAAAAATTATTAGTATTAACAATCGATTATGTATTCTCCACTGTTGTTTACGACCTCCTCCCACTTTTCGACCGATTTGTTCATGCCGTTCCGACAAATCGGTATGGTTTTTAATCGGTATGGTTTTTAAGGCCCTCTTTATTGTCGAAGGTAACTCCCCTCATATAGTTTGACAGGGCGCGGGAAATATAGTAATCCGACGGCGCAAGATCCGGAGAAAAGGGGGATACTGAAAGACCTAAATTCAAACTCTTGGAGTGCGGCTTTGATGACTTATGCAACATGGGGCATGGCGTTGTAGTGTAAGAGTGTAGTTTGGCCTTGTCGATGGGTTCTTTTCAGTTGCATAGCCTCTTTATTGTGGTGTAGCTAGGCTATGTAGAGCCCCTTGGTGACCGTGACATTCCTTCTGAGCCTTTTCCAGTACACCATGCCGTCCCAGTTCCCCTCCCCAAACGCAGATCATGGTCTTCTTTGGATGGAGGTCAAGCTTGACCATTTCCATGCTGCAGGCTTGCTCATGACACCTCCGTATTCGTAGCAAATGTCCCGTGCTGGTTGAGCAACTTTTTGGCCTGGGTGAAAAGCGAAGAAGAGCAGGTGTCAAAAATGTTGATTTTTACCTCCCGGATATTCCATTTCTCAGCCTTAAAAGTAATTAAAAATTAAATTAAATTACTCAAAAAGACAATTAGCACAGTTTTGTAGAGCAGATCGAAAAGCTTTATCGAATGAATACCATACACTTTGTTAAACAGCAAAAAAATCGTTGGAAAACAACGTAAATATAAAAACGCTACTAACTTATTCCCCAATCCAATAATATTAATGTGACAGCTGACTAATGCTAGATGTTGGGAAAAAATGATCATTTTCAAGTTCCACATGAAAATAGAGATTTGAAAAAAAAATATCCAAATAAGGATTTATAACTTTTTTTCATAAACTCGTTAGTCATAGCTATTTTTTATTATTTTTTTCAATGCTTCTTTTTTGTAGACTTGCATCATCATTTCGGTACAAACATAAATTTCCATGACATCTGGAGTAATTGAATTCAGCAGTTGCAATTTTCTATCACTCAGAAACGTTTTCTCTGTCCTAATCGAATTGCTTCTTTTTTATCGATGACTTGAATATTCATTCTTGACACAAGTTTGCGAAATAAGAATTTCCGATAACAATTTTCAATGTCCGTCACAGATAATTCAATGCTCATATTTCAAGTATCACAAAAGCTCATAGTTCTACACGATAATAGTCAATTGTATGTTGCCTTTTAGGGAATCGATTTTCAATAAAGCTTTGATGTTTTATTGAAGCATCCTGAGTGTTCTAATTAACATGTCTTTATTGTTTTCGAGTATGAATATTAGATAAAACTAATCGGGACTAAATGGGAATAATGGATATTAAAATATTGTTTTGTTACAATTTTGGCAGAATTCTTAGAAATATAATATTTAAATTGATAAATATTATATTTTTAATTGAATTTTGCATTTGCCCTGTTGGTAGGGTTTAGTACTCTCATTCCTTACGTTGCGAGTTTGAACCTTGCCGGGATTGGTGGGTGTGGAAATCTGTCGTTGTCACAAAGTCCTCCTTGTCGAGAGTAATAAGACTAGGGATACAGGTTCAGAGGTTATCTTTCTCTGATCCAGATCTAAATTACGATCTCTGGATGATTGAATGAAGTCCGCCTTTTAAAATGGTTAAGACGCTTGAGTAGCTAACTCGTACTTTAGGTTCTAGATGACGCTACTGACAAAACAATATACGCACAACTCTGATTAAATCACAATGGCTGTTTTGTCAGTGGGCTGATCAATAACAAGTGCCCTTAGATATACCAATGATTATATATTTTTTTCTGAAATATTAAATCATATTTGTTGTTGTTTCTTATGACGAAGTCAACTATTTTAAGCTGAGACCGTCTCTTGTTCCAATAACACCATCAAGGGCCTAGAATACATCTTAACAACTTATGTATCAGATTCACATGCCCAATGTCTTTTTTACATATGCGGGGGTGCATTTACAAATTGAACACAGACGAAGAACAACCATGCAGAAACCGGGATTCCAACACGGGATTCTCAGATCACGTGATAACAGCGTCACATTTTTGCCAAGGCACTGGCTAAAAAAAAATTTTTTTTTGTAATAAGAATTAATTGTATTCTCTTTCAGGAAAAAAATTAAAATATACAAGATTATTAAGTTTTTTATTTATTTCTGTCAAATTAAAAATAAATAGTATTTATTCCAAAAGAAAGCATTCAGTTTGTCAAATGAAGTACAAATTATGCAGTAAGAAGATTCGTTCTTAGTAGGTAACGATTTCAATAATTTATGTTTAATCAATTAGTAAGGATTCAAAGTGAAATATTAAATCTAAAAAAACAAGTATTAAAAATGTAAATTTTACTAATTTCAATAAAGGATGAAATAAATTTAATAAACAAACAATCAGTTTATAAAATTTTCGAATGCCAAAAGAAAAAAAAGAAATAGAATAAAATTTCAAAATTTGGATTGAAAGATTTTAAAATTTTACAAAGATTATTCACATACAATTACTGTAATCACTAAATATCGATCATCTAGCAAAAAAACTTATTATGAAATTAAAGTAATTTTATGTTTCCACTTGGAACAAAGATAAATTATTTAAATAATATATATGTTAATAAGAAATAAGCATGACAATAAACGAATTTAATTTGAAAAGTTCGTTTCAGAAATTATTGAGTTAACGAATTTCAATAGTATAAAGAAATTATACCTCGAATCAATAGTTGGTTTTTAGGAATGTTTTTATATATTGAATATGAATTATTTACTTTATTTGTACCTGAAATTATTTTTTATTAAGCATTTTTACTTATATTTTGACTAAATTTGTTTAACTTTATATTTACTGTTCAGGTTCTTGGTAGCAAAAAAAAAGAATCATTTGAAATGTTTATAATAATCCGTTGATTAATGATTTTGTGTAATTTAAAATGAAAATAACTTTGATATGATTTTTAATTATCTTTACGAACAGCCAATTCCTTATACTTAAAGGTCGAATTACAATAATTAATTTATATAAAAATAAATTATATATAAAATTAGTAATTATTAATTTTTATATGAATTATATATAAAATTATTATTAGCAATAAATTTAATAATATTAACAAATTAGATTGTAATTTTGAAGAGAAAACAGCTATTCATCCTTCAATGTCTTTTTGAAGAAAGATAATATAGATATGAGATGGAATGGAAGGAAATATTACTTTTCAAATGTAACTGGAAGAAAATATTACTTTTCAAATTCCCATAAGCATAATTAGGAGAAAAACTGTTAATGGATTATAGATATTTTGAGATTAAATGAATTTATGTGTTTAATTATTATATGAGCTTACTAATAATATTATCTTCTCTAATGAAGCTTCTCTTTTCTTTTTTTAAATATTTTTGTTAAATCCTTTTCCCCGGCATTCCATAAAATGAAATAATTTTGGATGGAATAATGAAAAAAAATTAATGAGCAAAACAAATATGCTTTGTATACAAAAATATGAAACAAAAAGGCTTTCATGAAAAAAAAAAATTCCAAATTGTTTTTTCGGAATACATAATTTTTCCATTGAAAGGTTTTCTTTCATGACAAAAAATTATTCCATTTAATTTTCAAAAAATAAAAAGTTTGTGGAAAAATGCCCTTTTGGTTAATTAAATCCAATTCTTATTACTCTTAATTATAAAAAAAA
>JAPMOQ010066024.1:0-38656 GCA_026543055.1 Argiope trifasciata
CCACCAATGTTTAGTGGTAGTTACTGGCTTATTAAGATGTCACCACACATATAACTCAATCGAGAATAATGCGTTAAAAGCAAACGTGTAAAAAAGAAGTGTTATTTTGACTCATGCAGGGCGCGACTATGACAGGGACATTTGTCCCTGGCCCCCAAATCGAAAAATACTATAGATAAGTTCTATGCGCAATTCCACTTAGCTAAAGTAATGAAGAAGCAAGGACCAACAAAACTTTTTGCTTTAGGGAACAACTAGCTAAATAGGGCCCTGTATTCATATTAATTCGAAATAGTAAATTATAATTAAAGGCAATCAAAAGTTGATTTTATTTTTTGATAGATGAATTAAGGGAAACACTATCATTTAAAGAATGAATATTTTACTAACCACAGAAAAAAAATATTTTTCATCATTCTGCTCCCTAACTGTTGATCACGGCATAGAAAAGAGTTTTTTACACTCTTAAAATTTTTAGAGGTCGCGGTGGCTTGGTGGACAGGCCTCGACTTCGGAACCAGAGGGTTGCAGGTTCGAATCCCGATTTCGCCGAAGAAACGACGCAAGCGGGTTTGATGTACGTTAAATCTGTCGGACCAAACATCCTCCCGTTAGTGTGGTGTGGTGTAGAGAGGCGGGTACCAGCTCAGGAGTCGTCTTCGACATCTGATCGTAGTTGAAAACTATAAGGTCATTTCCAAAATAGCTGTAGTGTTGCTTCAATGCAAGGCATTAATATAACTTAACTAAACTTAAAATTTTGAGACTATAGAGACAATTATATCATCATTTCTTTCATTGTGGACCACATCAAAATACTGGACCACTAAGTTTTATTGAAATTTTCTATTAAATATTCCAATTTTTTATTATTTCATATTGCGTGGTTCTTTGATAACATTTCAACAAAGAAATCTGACTTAGGAAAAAGTTTTTTGTAGTTTAAGGTATCCAATTACGTTAAAAACACTGCTTATCGACAACATTGGCAAATTATTTTGATTGTTATTTCTTGTAATTGAGACTTTCCTCTTTCCCAAACAGTTTATACTTTCTAGAAAAAGGATGACCCGACTTATCATCCAGTGTCACATTTTCTTTCAAAATTTGTCTTTAACTTCAATTTTCTCAAAACTTTATTGTTCATAAAAATTCTCCAGATATCACCGTTAACATGATATCTCAAAAACTAATAGACGTATTTACATAAAAAGTTCAGCGTGTGTTTTAAATAATATGGGCAATGAAATGAAGCAAAAGTTTTATTCTGGGTGAAATACTTTTTCATTTGTAAGTGTTTTTAGAAGAATTAAATGGAGAATTTACGGAAAAAAATTCATACATATGTAGAGATTTAATTAGTGACCATTACTCTTAAATATTTAGTTCCAATTTGTTGTAATTGATGTCACTACGGATACTGCGAAATACCTCTGAACCAAAATCCAAACCGCGTGACGTAAAAATTTGAGAGAAAGCGAACTACGCATTCGCTCTGCAGACGGGGACAGAGAGGGTCATATCGTTCCGATTATGCATCTTTAAAACGCAACGTAGTTTCGCCATGAAGCAATTAATTAGGATTCATCCTTGGTGGCATCTATAAGTAAATACTTTTTTCTCTGTTGTAAATAGTCCTGTCAAAATTGTTAATGTCTTTTCATTATTCTTTATACTGTAAATAATTTTCTTTCTTATCCAAAAGCTTCTTTTCCTTCAATCAGTGACCCTAGACACTGATCTAAATGTGGTTGAATGAGCATTCTGTCCCACCCAATTCCTACATATATGCACATTTTTACTCATAACTTCTTTGCATTTCAAAATGTTTTAGATTTTGGTTCATATCATTCATCATTGTATTCTATAACTTGGGTACAGCGAAAATTAGGATTGCTGCATTTCAATTTTGTGTAGAATGTTAACCGTTTTGGTCAAATTTCATTGAAATTTACTACAAATTTTCTTATTTATCAAAATATATTATATTTTAAAATATTTTTTTGTATTTATATTATTTTGTATTATAATTGACAATACTTTAAAAATCCGTAGTTTTAAATATTTTTTTAAAAATTCAACTTTTTAATTTTTTTCTTTTTGACTTAGTCGGATACCTTATATAAAGAACTCATTTGTGTTAATGTGACACTGGGACGAACAGCCGTGCTCTCTATCTGATGTCATCATTACATTTTCTCTGTGTGTGCTTAGTTTTACTATTCTGAAGTAATCTTGACTCAGCTCTCACAGAGGAAAATGATGCTCCCGAATGAATACTAAAAACGGGAATGGAAGCAATTTCTATAAAACAGTTTATTAAAATAACAAAGATTTTGATTCAATTCTTGAATATTTTAAGCAATTATAAATTTCGGACCTTACAAAATATAAAATTTTTTGCGTATTATTACCATGAATGTCGACACTTCTAAATGTTGTACATAACCGACCACCCCACCACCGCTGAACTTATCAGTATCGTCAAGATTTCTTGTGATCGACTGCTGAATATGTAGTGTCCAACCTTACATGGACCGATCAGTCAAGCTAACATTCCTTTCGATGTAGTTAAAAACTGTCTTTCTCCCCACCTGCACACTCTCAAACAGTTGGAATGAAACTATCCATCTTTAATATCATATCTTTCAGGATTTGGGAATGACCTGGCACCATCAGTACTGTACTTAAATCATTATTGACAATCTTCAGGTCCTTCCTTAACTCTGAAATCCCCATACATTCCATTAAATAGTGGTAAACCATACCTATTTCTCCGCAAATGCATTCATTTTCCTGCGTTCTTCCAAATCGTTGAAAATATGCGGGGAATCTCCCATGTCTAGATATTATTTGGATTATAAATGGATGGTATCTTCTTATTTTAATTTCCGGAGTAGGAGTACCGTCGAAAGTGACTCTTCCTCTTTTGGACATATACCATCTGTCAAACCATTGTAGTTTTATTTCTTCTTTCACTTCCCCTTTTGAAATACCACTTGATTTGGGGACAATAATATCAATATTCTCTTTCTGTGTCGCCAATTTCGCATAGTGATCCACCTTTTCATTCCCACATATTCCAATATGGGCGTGAATATCGACACTCACCGGTGAACGTCAACGTATACCAAATACCTTGGTGAAAACCCGAACATTTCATTACTTTCTTATATATATGGAATATCACCGGTGTATGTCGACTATCATCGGCAAGATCTGGTGGAGGTCGAAAAGAGACACCGATGTCCACAAATAGACGACACCACTGTGCGAATACAAGTCCCTGATGTCAACCGTGGTCGTACAGATGCCGAAAATATGTTGGCGATTGTTGTTGGCATAGAAGATTCCGACTTTTGTAAATTAGCCAACAAAAATGGCACGCTCGAGCAGCTTTAAGCCAACAATCAATTTATAATTTATAAAGAAAAGTTACCTTCTTTATAAATTACATGATATTTCTTTATGATATTGATGATACATATTTCTATTGATATCTACATATTTTTTATGATATGATATTGATGATATTTTTTTTTTCAAGAAATGTCTCCGAGAGAAGCCGCTGCAGCTCATTGGAGAAGTGAAGGGCAAGACTAGACACGCCGTCATTGCACAAAGAAATGTTTCACTGCCAAATGCAATTGCGAAAGCAAGGGACTCTTGTTCCATTCAAAGTGCCATGACAGTTTAGATTGCTGTAACAAATAAGATACTATATGATCCAACATATAATTAAGTTTAATAGTTTAATTGCTATAAATATACTAGCCTCAAGTTTATTAGTTAAATTACTAAAGTTTTTTTAAAGTTTAATTACTAATTAACTACGCTTTTAAAGTTTAATTATTTTGTTAAAGTTAAATTTAATTTACTATAGCTTTCTCTTATTTTGATACATATAATTCATAAAATGCTTTAATAATAAAATATGCTTTTAAAATGTAACAAAAACATTTTTTTCCAACATTCACCATCATTGTATGGTAATTATCTACATTCTCCAAATTTCAGTCTTCCACGATAATACACACGCACACACACACACACACACACACACATACACGCACCTTTATTTTTACTTATAATTAAGGCGTATTTGAGCGCTCATGAATGTATGCATGTATATGTGCATTTACACTTTACAAAATAGAACGATTGTCCTAGAATACCAATAGATATGTGTGTGTGTGTGTGTGTAATGGCATTTTAACATCTAATTTTAATCCAAATTAATTTCTAAAGTGTTATCTAAATTTAGGCCATATCAAATTCGTTCTAAAACAGTTTCTTATTTCCTAATCCAATTCCACCCTCTCTACTTAATGCAAGAGAAGCTTTGCAAAATGCTGAATTGGCTAAATGCCGAAGCGGTTCCCACGATGTGAGTGAAATGATAAAGCGGACTCGGCCGTCATACTAACATGGAAGATCGCGCGTATTTCTCACATACGCTATAGTAAATTTTCAAAAGCGTAACTATTAAAATTATATTGTAAATAGCTCCGGATTAATAAACACAATCACTTTAAACATTTTTTTTTTACTTAAAAAGAAGCAGAAACAACAGAAACATATTGCAATAACAATATAAAATGACCACAGGTTAACTGAGTTGATTTAAAAATAATATAAATGAAATTGCCGGTATTTTGACGGACCAAGTTTCATATAAAATATAGGAGAGCAAAAATACAGAACTTATGTATAAAAAGCAAAAAGTAATTGAAAGTTAAATATGAAAAGGAAGATCATAGTTTGATTGTTATTTCATTGCAGCGTTGCAAATTCAGCAAATGTGTTTAGGGCGCTCCTTACATACAAATTTCTGGCAAATTTCACAACTGAACGTCATGATTCTAGTCCGCTTTTCGTTATGGCAGGGTTTGCATCTTTTTTTCCCTGATGTGCATCTTCCATTTCTTCAATACTTAGTTCGGCTTTTCTCTTTAGCACCTTTAATTTTAGCTCCTTTTTTAGAGACGGGGATGCTCTTTTTCAACATTTTCCTTCGTAAGTGCATTTGTTAGATGTCCCCAGTCTAAAACAATACGGATTTATTTGTAAAATCAGATGTGACAAAAACTTACATGAACGGTCGCGCGTATCCCTAAAATACAAATATCTGATCGGCAGAGACCCATTCAAGCCGTAAACTTACGACGACAACTGAAAGTAGGCGAAGGGAGGAGGACAAATATCCGAGGACAGGCGTTGTCAGCATCACCAGATCTAAAGGTATAAAACGAAATTCATCTCTAGTGTATCTCTCACATACGCGCGCCCGCTGGAAGGTTAATGCAAGAGAAGCTTTGCAAAATGCTGAATTGGCTAAATGCCGAAGCGGTTTCCCCTCTGTGAGTGAAATGATAAAATTGTTGACTTAAACGATTACTTACATAAACATATCCCTGTTTTCAGCATGCGCGTCAGAAATCCCTATGAGAATCTTTATAATATATTAAAAGTGAGATGTAACTATATTTTACAAAAATGATGTAGAAATAAGCATTGACAGCAAGGAATGAAACACTAAATTCAGAAAATTTAATAGATTTATTTAAAAATTGATGTAAATGATGATATATACAAATTATCCCCAAAATCGAAATCCAGAGCTTTTTTTCTTTGATTCTTCAGAATCATTAGTTCGCAAATCGGTCTCATCAGCTATTTCGCTATCATTTATGTCATTTTCGTTCGAATCTTCAGTGTTGCCATCTGTTGGACAAGAAAACTCCTTCTTCCTTTGACTTTTAGACAAAGGAACGAAGTAATAGTTTCGAGAAAGTTGCAAAGAAGTGGCACCAAGCTCCTCCGCTTGTGTTGACAGCAGGTATCCAACACCCTTTTTGTCTCCTGAAACGATATGAAGCATCAAAATAAATCATATGCAGTTTTAATTTTTAGAGGATTGAGAATTATGGTTTTCAAAGATCAGTAAGAAATAATTATATGCAACATAAAACTTCAATTTATTAGTTTTAATGAAAAAAATTTAATATTCAAACCTGTTTATTTGTAGTTTTTTCGATTGGAATGGACTTAATCCGATATTCATTTCAAGATTCGCAGTGAATTTGCTTTTATAACAGTATTAGATTTAAATAACAAGAATATTAATTGGATTTGAAAACTATTAAAAGTTAGAATATTATATATGTAATGATTTAAATGTGTATGTGAGGTTTTTTTTTCCATTTTTTAAAGTTTTTATAACACAAGCTTCACACATTAATTAGATTATGATGCTATATTCGGGAACCCTTCATGTCATGCTTTAAAATGCTCGTCTTGACTTGTTCTATCTAAATCTGCAAATATTGGAAGTTGCACATCTTGTAGAACACCCTGTATATATATATATATAAAACCTGTTTTCTACTTCTCTATCTGACATTCTTTTGTTTATGCTTGCAACCAAATGGTGTCAACGATAAAGAATCAAAACTCAACTTAATTAATGATTAACTGAAAATTAAGCTTTGAAAACTTAAAATAGAATATTATAATAGAAATTTCCCAGATATGATACAGGATTAAAAAATATCGATTGCATCATGTATTTACAAACATAAAAAAATCAAGCAAAATATTTTTTTTAAAAAATTGTTGTAGTTTTAAAAAGCAAGCTTTTGTTAATGTAGTAAAATATGAAAAAAAAAAATTTTAACCAAAACTACAGATCAAAATTTTAAAGTTAAAATTCTGATGTAAATAGTCAAATTTGAGTTCCAATGGAAATCACAATGGGTTTTAAGCTTTAATCACTTCAAAAAACTTTTTTTTCTGGCTTCTAAATGATTCGTTTTCAAAGCGTACATTTAAGGTCTTATCACACGGTAAAATATCCTCGGCACTTTCCGTCAGCGAACGACAATGAAATTGATGTCATCGTGACTTCACTTGTATGACGTCACTTCAAAGTTTCACATGATTCGTTGAATTTCGTTTGCGGACTATATTTTCATCACTACCGTCAGCATTTTCTAGCTGGTTATAAAATGTTGTCGATTATGAAAAACTTGCTTGACCGGTTCTTGAGGGTAGAAACGGAAAATTGCTGACGATATCTCACCGTGTGATAAGGCCTTTATGTGATTTTTACTTTGATGAACAGTTTTTAAATAAAATAAAATCAAAATTTCCAAATGATTCCAAAAGCGTTTATTTGCTGACTTTTCAAATACTATTTTCTACATTTTACCATTTTTGAATTTATATCATAGTATGTTATTAACTTTTTATTTATTCTATTTCCTATTATTTAAATATTAATATATTTCATATGCCATTATTAATAAATCTAGTAATCATGCTTCTCAAGTTCAATACTGGATGGCACCCCCTGCATTCAGTCAAAATTAAACTGATCTCAGTGATTAATTTATGAATTTATAAAAGTATTAAAATATTATATTTTCATTTTTTTACTGGATTGTAGCCAAATTATGGATCTTTCTTTTTAAAATATATTTCAAAAAATCATGCTGTATTGAAAAGACATACAGTAAAAGCTCTTGATTCGCGAGGTATATGTTCCATAAATATGCCGCGAATACAGAAACCGTGAATAAGGAATAGTTATTTATATGGGATTGTAGAGGATACGTTCCTAGGTGACAAAATTTAAATATATATATTAAAAAATCAATTTAATTGAATTTTTTGATTAATTATCTCAAGGCTTAGGCAGTTTGAAGAATTTTCTCTTGCTTGGCTGTTTTTAAAAGCTCCTTCCATTCAGACTGATACGCAGCAGTCGCATTAGTAATTTGCCTCTTAAAAATAAGACTTCGTCCCATAGACGGATCAATGTTCATAGAGAAATCGCAAAGCTCATTTGCCATTCTTAAACCTTCACTAAGAATTTTCAAATCAAATGTCACGTTTAAAGTGCTTTTGTAAGCCTCTTCTTCAATGGGTTGTGAATTTTGCATTTCCTCCAAGTCGGTTTCAGTCAGATCTTCATCTTGCGATTCAAGCCATTCCTGAATGTCATTCGATTCTATCAGTTTGAACCCATCTCGTTCTATTCCATTCGCGATTTCGGCTATGTTTGCAGTTTGCATTGAACAACATACTTCAGGCAAAGTTGTAATAATATCTGTTTTACCTTTTTTATTAGTCCATTTGACGGCATTCACAAAGGATATTGGGTTGGATACCCTTTGGAATCCTTTTATTATTATGCATGTACTTATTAGATCCGCGAATAAAGAAATTTTTAGTCGTGAATGTAGAAATTGGGTTGCATTTTTTTAATTCGCGAATAGTAAAAACGCGAATGAGGAGCTTTTACTGTAAATGGAATTTGTGTTGCTATGTTTCTCAAACTCTTCAGATTAAAAAAAAAATTTTAAGTACATACAATGTGTTGAGACAAAGTCTCGTGGTTATAAAGCTACGACTCCATTAATTTTCTGCGATTTTTTTTCAACTAAAAGTTGCAAAATATTTTAATAAAGCGAATGCAACATTTAAAAAAATCCTATCCACTTGGTTGCACAGATTAAATTAAAACAAAAATTATCGAATTTATTCACTTATTCAAAATTAATTCATTTCGGGGGGGGGAGTGGACTTACATTGGTGCTAGATATCGAAAAAAACCTTAGTAATAGTAACCGTAATTAAGGTAACCGACTATATTCGAAGGAAAAATTTTGAAAAATTTTATTTTTAAAAAACTATCTATGGTTTTTAAATGTATCGTCAATTATAAACATTATAAAGACTAAAACATTATTTGAAAATATAATATATATAGAGAAATAGGAAAATGTGTAGTAAATTTGAGTGAAATTTAAACAAAACGGTTAACATTCTACACAAAATGGTAATATAGCATTCTAATTTTTCTTCTTACACAAGCTATAGAACACACTGATGAATGAAATAAATCAGAATCCGAGAATCATTTTAAGATATAAAGAAGTTATGGGTAAAAATATACGTATATATGAATTTTTTCATACATTCACAACTTAATTTTTCTAAAAACACTTATAAATGAAAAAGTATTTGACCAACAATAAAAGTTTTGGTTCCTTTCATTGCCCACATCATTTAAAACACACTTTACATTATTTATGTAAATACTTTTATTAGGTTTAGAGATATCATGTGAACAGTAGGGAATTTTTATGAAAATTAAAATTGAAGTTAAAGACAAATTTTAGCTGAAAGATAGGTTTTTCCTAAACTTTCCACGGATGATAAATCAGGCCTTTCTTTTCCTAGAAAACATAAACTGTTCTGGAAAGAGGAAAGTGTGAACTACAAGAAATAACCCTTTTTTAAAAAAAACTCTCCAACATGGTCTGTAACCAGTGTTTTCAACGTAGTCGGATACCTTAAGAAAATCTTAACCTTAAACAATCTAAACCTTAACCACAATCTTAATTAAGAAAATCAGTAACAGCATTTCTTGCACTTGAGTGTTTTTAATTAAAATTTTCTATTCTTCTCTTTAATCTCCGAATTTTATTTCTTCTAGTCTTTTTTTTAATAAAAAACGTATTTTTCCTGCACCAAATCATTAGAATTGTTTAAATGTCTTAGGAAATTATTTGAAATCCTCTAGAAATTAAAATATCAAACTAAAATTTATCTTGTAGCTATTTGGTTTATTAATTACTATACAAGATTTCGAATCACGCAGAAAAAACGACATATGCTTATTCAAAAAGAAACAAGAGTCATAATATTACAAACCTTTTAACATTTCAGAGCAATTGCAGTGTTCCGGCAAAGTGTAGAAAAATTTATTGCCCAAATAGTCGCCATCATCAGAACTTTTCACAACTTTCTTAATATCCAAAATTCCTTCTTCACAGAAATCTCCCACTTAAAAAAAATACAAATTTTAATTTATAAATATAATATTTTTGACTTTGTAGATTTATCAATGATCTTACAAGTTGAACTTCATAAGTAACGATAAACGATATGCACTTGTTATAATAAAGAAAATTATTAGTAATCTTACTGATGTAATCAAAATCAATATCGAAATTTGCAATTTTTAATGACATTTGCATGTATTTATATCTTAATTATTGTTTGAACAAGAGCACGGACATTCAGTTTAACATAAGGAAAAGGAACATAAAAGGAACATCAACATTCGGTTTAACAGAATGATAAGGAGAATGAACATAAAATGAACATGGACATTCGGTTTAATAAAATGATAATGAGCATAAACTAGAACATGGACCTTCGTAATGATAATGAAAAGGAACGTAAACAAGAACAAGGACATTCGATTTCACATAATGGTAATGAGAATGAGCATAACCAAGTACATGAACATTCGATTTCACATAGTGAAGTACATGGACATTCGGCTTACATGAGCATAAACAAGAACGTGAATATTCATAATGAAAATGAGCATAAACAAAAACATGGACATTCGGTTTCACATAATGTTAATGAAAATGAACATAACCAAGAACATGGACATTCATAATGATAAAGAAAATGAGCATAAACAAGAACATGGACATTCGGTTTCACATAATGTTAATGAGAATGAGCGTAACCAAGAACATGGACATTCATAATGATAATGAAAATGAGCATAAACAAGAACATGGACATTCGGTTTCTCATAAGGGTAATGAAAATGAGCATAACCAAGAACATGGAATTGGTTTAACAAAGTTATAATGAGCCTAAACAAGAACAAGAACATTCGGTTAAGTATAATGATTATGAAAATTAGCATCAACAAGAATATGGATATTCGGTTTAACAAAATGATAATGTGAATAAGCATAAACAAGTACATGAACGTTCTGTTTAATTGGATGATAAGATAGTGGTGCATAATAAAATGGAAACTAATAGCTATGCATATTAAACTACATTACAAGCATCTTACGCATGAAGGTACGTCCTTCCATCAACTATTAACATCAACTACTTAATCATTAATAATTCCATTGTTCCATTGAATGAGCCAGGAGCTACTTAATTTATTCAACAACTTCTCGCCGTCTTACTTGAGATACTGCTTCTCTTTGATGCCCTTTATTATGAATGACGTGAAAACTACGCAGCAAATGGATATTTAAACCGATTTTCCAATGATTTTTTTTATTTTATCTAATGTTTCGGAAAACTCATTCGAGTTGAAAGATTTTTCTAATAAATTTTTGGAAGAAAACGTTGTAGGTGTCAAAGTGTGTTTAAAATGGGAAATGAGTTTTTATACGAATCAGAAAGGAATTATTATTGTGATATGCATGTAAAATTCATGTCTTATGGTGTGAAATGTTTTTTATATCCATATCGTAATAATATAATATTATAGTTACTTAAAAATATCTTAGTTTTCCTTGTAAAAATGCTTTTACAACGAGAAAAAAAAAACACTAAAAAACTGTACATTTGGAAATTTTTACGGTAATTCATAGCAAAATTGAAGCATCTTTCTCCTTTTATAATGTGAGAACATGATCCTCTTTTCGTTAGGAGGTTTTGAATAATTGAAAGCAATAAAAAATTGAAGCTCTAAGTCCAGTAGGCAATGAATAAAATATAAATGACAATATTCATCAACATCTTTTAATCGCAAATACTTTTTAACAGCTTTCACCAGCATTGCATTATTATTATCTACGCTTCTTTGAAAGTAGATGAGTTTTTAAACGGTTTACCTGCTTTTACCAGTATTGATTTATTATTATATATGCTTCTTTGACAGCAGATGTGTTTTTAAAAGGTTGACATAGAATTATGGCCTCATAGCTGTTATTTTAAAGAAATGTAATTTTTTGGGATGATAATTTAATTTTTATAATACGCTAAAAGATCACTCGCGTTTAATAAAAGTTTTGATAAAAGTATTTTCTATTTCCCACAGTGGGAAAATGTCACTTCATTCATTTTCTTAGTGGAAAATTCATTCTTAAGTGGGAAATATTGAAAGTTTTGACTCCTATTCTAAGATTAATCCATTATGAAACTGTTTTATGATCTCAGAAAATAGCAATTTGTGCTTGCACAAATATTGCCTTCATAAAAATTCTATATAAATTAATATGTTTTTAAGACTTTATTTGTAAATAGTTTATCCTTTGGGAAAGGAATATTATATTTATAATAATATATTGTTGCATTGAACAAAACCTTGCCGAGTTCGGATAGCTGAATGGTTATGAGGCTGGATTCTTAGTCATGAGATCATGCGTTCGAATCCCAGTAGACTTAAAATTTGTTTAAGTATCTCTCCTTGATTTCGTGTTCCAGAAGATTGTGGATCTTCCTTTCATTGACCAGATGAGTACGCTGGACTTTTCTTTCTGTCTCCAGAAAGGTATTCTGGAACTTTCCCTACTTGTATAAAAGCTGAGTTCTCTCAGTCACAGTGTTCTTAGTTCAGAGTTAAGTTAATTAATTGATTTAACTCTACCTCCTGTGTCTTCTTGAGTTTTTAGCGATGGAGAATAACACCCAACTTCATCCATTAAAAAACATATATATTTAATTAATAATTCCTAAAGCACTTTAAATACTTGATGAAATAATATGAATACATATTAATGATTTTCTAAACTCGAGGTTTCAACTGCAGAAAAAGTAGATAGGAAATGATAACATCTGCAAAGTTCCATCAGCCAATTATTCTAAAATAATGATAATAATTTCTTGCTGTTGCCAACACCAAAAGTAGAATGTACTGGAGCTGTAAGAACTGCTGTTGCCAACGCCACAAGTTCTATCTACGTGACGATATATGTATAGAGAGTGAAACAAATAAAAAGAGATAGACCGACAGAGAAATCTCGTGATTGGTTTAAAATGGTCAATGACTTGAATGTATTAAGACAAAGGACTAAAATAATAATGTTCTCACATGATAATTTACTATCGTAGATTATTGAAATTCACTATTGTAGATTTCATTTTTCCCCCTCAATATTCAGGTTAATTGTTTTTATTATTATACAGGTTGTGCCAGAGAAATTTATTTAAAAGATCAATAAAAACAAAAGTGCTTCAGTTATTGTTTTCATTCTTTTCTTTATTTGTGAATACAAGATCCCGATTTTTTTTCATACAATTTTGAAAGTCACATCTGTTAAATGGCGACCCCATTGAGCTGATCAAGTCGATTTTTGTGTGCACTCTTTGCAGCATATTAATCGGTGTGTTGGCAGTGACTTGGCAAATGTTTTTCTTGATGTGAGCTATGGTCTGTGGTGAATCGACATAAGCCAGAGATTTCAAAGTGAGCCTCGTCACTGAAAAAAACGACCCCATCTTCAGGCAGGTTGTCAAGCAGCATTTCACATGCATTTTGACAGGCAACAAAATCGCGTTCAGTTAATTCATGCACAACAGCCAATTTATAGGGATGAAATGGAAGGTCTTGATGGAGAATTCGTCGAAGATTGGTGTCAGAAATTTCCAGAGCAGCTGCGTGTTTGCGAGCCGAATGCAGAACTGAGTGCTTCACTCTTTTGACATTTTCCGGAGTTCTGGTGGTCCGTGGATGTTCCTTTCTGGGTTTAGCGACACTCCCGAAATGATTTAACTCACCACAGAATCGAATGACGGCCAGAAACGGGTTTGGGAGGAAGAATTTCAAAGCGGGCTTGGAAGGCATATTATGCGTAGCAAGAAGTGAGCAACTGTTAGAAAAGAAGCTCGAAAAAGGCGGCTTAGGCCCTCTGTTCTGTAGACCAAAGGATAATGGCAACCGACTAGAAAAGGAAACAAACTTGGGGACTTCCCCCTTCAGTAGCGCTACCTATCACCCCTCTACCCACCCAACTCACCGCTCGGAAATTTTTTCAAATAAGTCAGTTTCTCTAGCGCAACCTGTATTACTGACATTTTTGACAAAAATGAATCTCTTACCTTGACACCTCTTTTCACAATCGTGGTGAGAAAGGAAATTATTAGCATTTCCTCCACATCCTGTATAGGTGAATTCGGAACATGTTTCATCTTCTGCATCGTAGTAATAACGTTTGGAAGATTCACCGCAGTTTCCAGCAGATAAAGGAAGATTGCACGTACTCTCGTATTCTGCAAAATTATTCCATACATTATAGAATCCAATAGTACTATTTGTATCTCTTTAAAATTATGTGTGGCGATGGAGTTGGCGGAATTGTGTCAATATGCAGGTTGAATTCCGCCAAACATCAAACCTGCGATGCTTGGGTTTGAAGTCCAGTAGCTTATCCATTCGACAAAAGCTAACCCTGATGTCTTGTGGATGTTACTGGCTTATTGAGGTGTCACCACAATACTTCCCAACTAGTGAGTCTGTAGAGGTGAACGATTTTTTAATAGCGCCAATCGTAATGGCGAGCGAAGTGAGTGTTTTGATATCGCCAAGTGTTATGGCGAGAGAAGAGAATGTTTCGGTACCGCCAAGCACTTTGGCAAGAGAAAAGAGTTGCTGCTGCATCAAGCGAGTCAGACGACTTTGTGTTGGTTGCATTTACTGCGGGTAGGTGGCAACACTACAGCTGTTTGAACGTTCATAGTCAGAAATCACCAATGTGGCGATGGTATTGACGGAAATTGTGCCAATATGCAGGTTGAATTCCGCCAAGGATCGAACCTGTGATGTTTGGGTATGAAGTCCAGTAACTTATCCAATGGACAAAAGCAAACGCTGATGTCTTGTGGATGTTACTGGCTTATTAAGATGTCACCACATATGATTGGCTTTCTGTCTTTCAATTATTGATATTTCAATTTAGTCATTATAAATTAGCATGAAAAGGAAATACATTGTGAATAAAGCAACTTAATCCGTAAGAAATAAATTTCTAAAAAAAAGGGGTTTTCCATTAGACAATTGTAAAATTAATGCGAAATAAAGTGTTTATTATTATCATTATTTAAAGTTATATATCAAACGTCATTAAAATTAGAACATATTTTTGTTTCATTTCAAGTATAGATTATCGTATATAGAATACTTTCCTTTATCAGATTTGATATTTTTTCGCACTTAGTTTATAATCATTTTTTCATATAAAAAATTATTTTCTAATCCTGTATATGAACTAGAGGTTTTTTTTTTTTTTTTGCATTTAAAATAAACACATGCATAATTAAATTAATTTTAGAAGAAATTTATCTTTGAAGATTCGCAGTTATTTATTTTCCTTTAATTAGAGAATACAGTAAAAAGTTTCAAAACATAGCAATGAAACAAATTATCCTAAAAATAAATATAACTACTAATACGAATTTTTTTTCAAAATACTAAAATTTACATATTAATTCAAGTGCTTATTTTTTAATGTATTTCTCATCTTATATTTATTATTGAACCATACATTTTCATTTTTCGAAAATAATTCAAAATATTGATTTAAATTTTGAAAAAAAAATTACGTTATGTAAAAAAATCAGAAATTTTTTAAGAACATATTAGATTAGATCACACTTACTTTGATATCTTCAATCATTACGAAATTAATATAAAAGCTTTTAATTAATGATAGAAATTTGTGAAGTTAATGTAATTTAAAAAATATACGAATTAAAGTTTAATTTAAATCTTTATGTGCGTACATAACTTGATGACGTATAATTAGCATATGAAAAAAATCATTATGAAAATAGGGTAAAATATGATCACATATTCATTAAAATAATATTTTCTCTAGTTTAATGAAAAATAAGTTTTTCCTATAAAAATTTCTTCATTTATTTAGGATTTTTTTTTACATTTCAGTTATAGGTAATTAATTAATTTTGGTAAGAACAAAATTAAAAAAAATTGTTGTTACACATCATTTAATAAATAAATAAATAATCTACTTACTACCAATGTTCATTTCTAAAGTATAGTTGCCATTTTTAATGTGTTCTGAAAGAAAAATGCAGAGCGTAAGAAAATACATAGTTTGATTTCTAGAATTACATCAACTACAAAAAATTTCTAACAAATTGCTAAAATTTATTTGAATTACATTCAATTAATTATTTTGTGCAAGCAAAATCACAAAACTACTTAATTATTTTATCAAACATGATTTAGAAATGATGCTTCACTAAATAAAAAAATGTATTAAGCAATTTATTTATTCATTAAAAAAAATTATAATTTTTCTAAAATATAATTGTTATTTACACTTTGAATACCAGAAGAAAAATGTAAAGAAATATTTAATTGAATTTCTCAAATAAGACTCATTATAAAAAATTTCCAAGAAATTACTAAAATTTATTTTAATTTTATAAATCAATTACTTGTATAAAACAATTAATTATTTTACACAAGCAAAATTACAAGATTTTTTAATCATTTTTTTGAAAACATGATTTAGATGCATTTCTTCATTATAAAATAATTTGTAGTAAATCATGTATTCATTTCTAAAAGTTTTTATAAGTTTTTCTAAAACAAAATTGCCATTTATTCTGTGTTCTGAAGGAAAAATGCACAATGTATGAAAATACATCGTTTATATACTAGAATTTTTA
The DNA here is from genome assembly GCA_026543055.1 of Argiope trifasciata. Classification (NCBI taxonomy): domain Eukaryota; kingdom Metazoa; phylum Arthropoda; class Arachnida; order Araneae; family Araneidae; genus Argiope; species Argiope trifasciata. The sequence continues at coordinate 16,474 of JAPMOQ010066024.1, forward strand.
GAAAATTTTCTAACAAATTGCTAAAATTTATTCGGATTACATCCGATTAATTATTTTGTACTGGCAAAATCCCAAAATTACTTAATGATTTTATCAAATATGATTTAGAAACGATTCTTCATTATAAAATAATTTGTGGGAAATCATGTATTTATTTCTAAAAGTTTTTTTTTATAATTTTTCTAAAACATAATTTTTATTTACTTTGAGCTCTGAAAGAAAAATGGAAAATGTATGAAAATATTTAATTTAGTTTCTCAAATTAGATTAATTATAAATTTTTTCCAACAAATTATTAAAATTTATTTGAATTTTATAAATCAACTAGCTGGTACCCGGCGCATTGCTGGTGCACTCGCAGAAGAAATAATTTTGGGAATATCGTTTGGAATTTAAAATAACTGTCATGTTTAATTACGAATGATAGATAGAATGTATTTATTTTCGTATCTAATCAAGGTATTATTGTGAGGAGATTATACATTCCATTAAATTACAAAATAGTTTTATTTTTTAATACTCACGTGTAAACGTTGCCTTTCCAATTTGGGAAAATTGTCTCGTATCTGAAGCAAAATGAAAAAGGGGATAAATAATATAGAAGAGAAAAACAACAAAAATACAAGTATATCGATTGATTCGAAAACAACAGTTAAACTTTTACAAATCTAATACTATAATACGAGGAATGGTTGCCAAGTCGAAAATCGCCCCAGAATTCATAAACTCCGGTAAACTTGGGGGTCTGGGGTTTTTGGCCACGACGAATCGATTGGCGCCGGTTTTGAAGCGCTACGGTCGAGCAGTTCGGAGTTACAGATAGGATATTTTCAAACTTTATTAGTTCTCCATAATGGCTACTTAAATTTTCAAGCGGTAACGTGCTGCCATCTATAGCCAATAGGGCGAACTAATAAAGTTTTATGTTTATGCTGTTATAGCTTTATAATATGTTTCTTATGTATGTATATATGTTTGGTTTTTCTAAATAAATTTGTCAAAAATATTGAACTTCAACACACTTCAATCTTTACCTTTACTTTACCTCTGTATAGAATAGTTCCCTTTCCAAACTCTAACTTTTTTTAGTATAGTTTACAATGGTGCACTTTAACCGGTTATCTTTTCACCAATGGTTTCACAAATTTTCTTATGGCATGTATTGTTTTAATAAATCACAATTGAAAATTTAAATCTTCGAGTTAGCTTCGATACCTGTTTTCTCCGAGCGGAGCTCGGTCACCCGCTGGTTATAATAAATAGCAAGATCGATGAAAATTTTTTTTTTCAATCTCCTTTTTCTTTATAACTTTTACTGTATTATTTAAATAAATTATATTTTTCTTCTTTGTTATGGATTAATTCAGATTTTTTTTAAATAACCGATAGAGGTTTCCAATCCATTAGAAATATAATATAAATAACAATATACATATTTAGATAAATAACAAAATGGCTGCATTAATTAAGAAAAAGATTTTGAGACACTTTTGGTTTTTAAAATTAGTTACTTGCACATAGCCTTTTTTTTTTTTTTTTTTGCCATTTCATAAACAGTTATAAATTAGTGTGTTTTAATTTTTAAGATTATCTATAGCGCGATATTCTCTTTATTTAAATTATAACTAATATTATGAAGAATGCCTTTTGTACTGAAAATTGTATAGAAATTTGTCATTAGTGTTAAAATTATTCGTGTAAAATATATTCATATATGGTAGAATAATGTATGCATATACTCATACTTTCATTTTTTTTTACTTCATCTCTTATAACCTTTATATTGTTCTTCAACAAATTTAAACGGAAATCATATTTATATTCAGTTAATGTTAGCTTTAAATTCGGTTAAGTTAGTTATAAATCGGTTTTTGAAAAGTCGTTTATAGTGTAAATCCTAATCTTTAAATTATGAGGATAAATTGAAAGTTTTAATTTTCTTTTGAATTTTAAAGCAGAATTCAATACGTTTGCCGAAATATTGGAAACTATTTATTATCTGTCTTATCCTAAATTGATACTCGATTTTTGAATTTCAGGGACAGAAGCATCTGTATGCCAGGAAATTGTTTCTGAATTGATTTAAATTTAATTAAAAGATTTTCAGTAATGAAAACAATCGTTTGCAAAGTTTGAATTAGCAGTAAAAGTAATTAAAAGAATTTATTTTCAGTACTACATTTGTAATGAATAGAAAAGATTTGATAATTATACAGCTATATTGTAAAAGTACTGCTATAAAGATAAGAAACCTTTGGAATAAATTCTTCATATCGAAATATTTAATGTAAATAATTTATAAATGGGAAGTATTACATCAAGAATATTTCTCGAAAAGTACTTACTTTCCTTCTGGTTTTTACTTCTTGATACTAGCAAAACTGAAAAAGAACAAAGAACATTTAGAATGTTTTGATCAGATGAAATAATTCTACGAGTATGATTTAGTACATCAAAAACTCCTTAAAATGATTTTTTAATAATAAAATTACTAGGCTGATTATTTAGAGATATTTAATCCCTTATTTATATATCAATAGTTATTCCATAATTATGATTATTTTTATTAATACAGAGATCATTGTTTCATTATTTGGAATAATGTTCAGTAGTAATGCATGAACATTCTACTTATGTGATTAAGAACTGAATATAATCCATATTTTGACAAGATGTCGCCTGGGTAAAATTATACAATGGAATGTTCTCATAATGATTCTACATACATTTTACGATCAAAAAATAAACAAAGCATCGTTTGTGAACATGACTAATAACCCCCCCCCCTTTTTTTTTATTTGGAAAAAATAATTTTTAATAGAAAAATTTCAGAAATGTTTCTAATCTTTCCAAAAGAAAATGAGATAGTTTCAAAAAAGGAATACAAATCTAAAAACATACTTTAGCAATAACTAATACTCGTTTTCTTCCTATAATTTCTACATTTTTAGTTCTGCTTAAATGTGCAAGGCAAAAATTATATTGAAAAACTAGAACTAAGCTATTATTCCGGGAACTTATAACTAGATGTCGTCACAAGTATGAAATCAAAATGTAATTAAGCTAAATTATAAAAATTGTTCCGAAAATTGTGGAAAACATTCTTTACACTTGATATGTCCAACTGATTTGTAAAATTACAAAATTATTAAAATTTAAATCAATAATTATTTTAATGGACGCAAATCGATTGAAACCCTTAACTTTCACAGACACTTTTGTGTAGATTGCAATAATAATAAATGTTCCAAATAGGATTTAATTAGGAGGTAATACAAATTATGTAAAAAGTGAAGTACAAAATATATTTCATGTTGTTAAAATCAATAAACATACTGCTGAAAGAAATCTCAATCTATAATATTTAAACAACCTTACCTCTCTCCAATCAAACACATTAGTCTTTTTTAGTAAAATATTTTTGACACATTGGCATTTTAAATAAAATATTTTCTACTACAAACTGAAAAAGAATTTCAATATTTTAAACTGTTTAATGACCACTATAGGAAATGTTTTGATTTGTTTGAACAGCCAAGAAGGTTTTACAAGACTGTTAAACTAGTCTAAAATGGCTACATTTAAAGCTTCATAACACAATCAGTTTTCACCACAAAAGTTTTGAGGCTTGATTTTGGTTTTCATTTAGAATGCTAGCCTATTCAAAATATTTCATACATTAATATAAAATACATTTATATTGTTCATACATATCTGATAGCATCAAGGATATGTATAAAAAATTTAAATTTTATATCGTTTCAGCAGCACATTTACCGATTCAAACAACACAAAATATAACTATTTACATCGTTTCGAATATTTTTCCAAATGGAGTTATACAATTATATCTCTCAATTTAAACGTGAGCTTGCAAGTCACAGTTAAAATAAACAACGTTTTTTTTATTAAACTAACTAGCAAAGTTTTTTTATTATTTTGTTTAATCAAAAATGATTTGACTCTGAAAGGCTTTGAACTCGCTCTAGTCACAGCCCTTGCATATATGTTATGTTTTATCAGTGGCTTGTTGGACCTTTTTTTTTAAAAAAAAATTCTGATTATTATCATGTGATAACATGAACTTTTTTTTCCGTTAGGTTTTGAATAATTGAAGGTAACATATAATTGAGGCTTGAAATCACGTATGCATTGAATAAAGCATAAATGGCAATATCCATGCACATCTTTTAATCGCATATATTTCTTTTACTTGCTTTTACCTGTATTGCATTATTCATACGCATGTTTGTTTGAAAGCAGATGCGCTCTTAAAAGATTGACGTAGAACTATGACATCATAGCTGTTATTTTCATAAAATGTCTTTTTCGGATGAAATCAAATAATTTAATTTTTACAATATGTTAAAAAAAACTTCACTTGCGTTAATAATAATTTTGATAAAAGTATTTTTTTCTTTCCCCCAGTGGTTAAATTTCACTTCAAAGTGGAAAACTGTGAAAAATTTGACTCCTATTCAGAATTAATCCCTTATGAAACTGTTTTATGATCACAAAAATTAGAAAATAGCAGTTTGCGTTTACAAAAACATTGTTTATATAAAAATTCTATATATATTAATGTGTTTAATTTATTTTATTAGAATTTATTGGTAAATAATTTATCAGAATAATTTGTCAGAATTAATCCATTTTGAAATTATGATCACAGAAGTGATAAAATAGCAGTTTGTGTTTACAAAAACATTTTTACATAAAACTCCTTCTTAAAATTATGTGTTTAATTTATTTTATTAGAATTTATTGGTAAATAATTTATCAGAATAATTATTCAGAATTAATTCATTATGAAATTATGATCACAGAAGTGATAAAATAGCAGTTTGTGTTTACAAAAAAATTTTTACATAAAAATCCTTCTTAAAATAATGTGTTTAATTTATTTCATTAGAATTTATTGGTAAATAATTTATGAATGAATTAAGACAAATAGTGTCTTAAATAGGGCCCCGGTAGCCTGGTTGATAGAGGGCAGTCTCGCAACTAAAAGGTCACGGGTTCTGTCCTCTTCTAGGCCAAAGACCGCCGTGTTGGCTTATGGCAGTTGGGGTAAGTTAAATAGGTCGTGACTGCAAAGTTCTCCGAGTTCCCATAACAAATGATACCTCTGGGGGAACTGAATCGGGGATGAGTCGGTCTCTGATTTGGATCGAAATTGTGATTTGCTGATGGATGAATGAGTTAGACCGCCCCCTAAAAGGGTTGTGACATGTGTGTTCGAGCAAAGTCGTCCTTTCACCTGAGCGACGCTTGTTCAAAACGAAAGGCGCACACCTCTGCCTTCATTCGAAAGAGCTCCGCTCATTCGGGCTTGCTAACAGCACGTGGCATTGTGGCATTAAACCGACCACTATTACCAGTGTCTTAAAAATAATGTTTTCACGTGATAACTTGAAATTTGCGATATTATATTTCATTTTTACTTTTATTATATAGTGAATGCGAATAATTGTAACCTATGGGTCTGTCCTGCTCTAGCGCAACGTAACCAGAAACTATTCTCGTGCATCGTAATCTTAATCGCAAAGAAAATCAGAATAAAATCAGATATAAATATCCAATCAATCAATCAACATTTTGTTCTGATAGTCGGTAAGGGGCTAGGATCAGCTCGTAGGATGTATATATACTGTTGTGTTTAACCCCTTAAAGGTTGCATAATTTTGAAGAAAGTGGTCATAAAAGTGCCAATTTTTTTTATTCAAGAAAATTATACAAAACTGACTGAATGTACAATATTTGCATTCAGTTTTAATTTTTTTAGTTCATTTTTATCTTGAAATTTAAAAAAAAATTGGAAAAGCCAACATTCAGGATTATTATGACTGAATGTTAGCTTTCCAACAAAGAGAGAAAATAAAAAAATATATATGTTTTAAGCATTCAAACTTAATTTTATTGCATTTACACATAATGTAAATAAATACCAGTCATTTTTTCTTGTGTGATAAATTTTAAAGCATGAGATTCATAGACCAACATCACCATCAGGACAATAGTACCTAATTTCCTTTCTGCTGACATCTAGTTTGAAATAAATGAACTATCTCTAAAAACATGACAAATAGTCTAGGGCAGCCATCTGGCGTATATTTTGAGAAATAAACATGATTATGGGTATAAGAAATGGATTGTTTTAATGTTTTTGGCGCATTACTTTTGAATAGGCCAGCTAGGAAATATCACGGGTGCGAGAAATAGAGGTAGAAATTTCACCCCGACATTTTCACGGGAGTTAGAAGGAAGGGGTTAATACCGGAAAAAAATTTTTTTTATAAGAATGTTTAGTGATTGGGGCCCAAAACATCAACCTTCTATTTCCACACTCAACATGATCACTCCAGTCCTTACAATTACATAGAACTCACCTTCTTCCGAAGAACAGATGAGATTCTCCAGTTCCTCATCTTTCATACTTCTGCATGTGGGACAGGTATGATCCATGGTTGGGCACTCATATTCCCTCAAGTCCGGCATGATTTCGCGCAACTCTTGGTACGGCGGATCTATCACGATGACATCTCTGACGTCTTTGCTTCGGGCCTGCACCGAATCACTCAAGGAGCAAGGAGGAAACGAGGCGCTTAAAGGAGATGAGTACAAGTACTTCCCTTGAGAGAGGTTGATTGAGTAGTCGTCCGTGATTAGAGTGGACTCGTCAGATAGCAGCACAAGATGTCCGCTTTCTGAAATAATTTAAAGTATCCGACTGCGTTAAAGGCATTGGCGATTAGTACATTGGCGATATTTAAAAAAAAATCGCCAATCGTTATTTCTTGTAGTTTAGACTTTCTACTTTCCAAAACAGTTTGTATTTTCTAGGAAGAGTAAGACCTGACCTATCATTCAGGGGAAGATATTTTTAAGATGGAATTTGTCTTACTTTCAATTTTCATAAAAATTCTCCACCGTTAAGAAAATATCTCAAAAATTAATAGAGGTATACACCTAAAAATTTCAACTTGTGTTTTAAATAATATGTTCAATGAAAAGAATCAAAAAATTTTGTTGGTGTAATACTTTTTCATTTATGAATGTTTATAGAAAAATTAAGTTATGAGTTTATGGAAAAAAATGCATACATACGCATATTTTTATCCATAATTTCTTACCACTAAGATTGAATTAAATTTGTTGTGTGATCTGATTACTAAGATTGAATTAAATTTGATATGTGGTCTTGTTACTAAGATTGAATTAAATTCGATTTGTGATCTTGTTACTAAGAGTGAATTAAATTTGGTTTGTGATCTTGTTACTAAAATTAAATTAAATTTGTTGCGTGATCTTGGTACTCAGATTGAATTAAATTTGGTGTGTGTGATCTGTTTACTAAGATTGAATTAAATTTGGTACTTGATCTTGTTGCTAAGATTGTAGCTCGCTGTCAAAACTTGGTTTCAATCGGCAAAACAAAATATGATGGTAATCATGCATATCCAGGCTTCTTCACTATATTACGAAGCCCAATAAACTTGTATGCGGGGCTGTGACGATAGAATACTCAGTTACAATGGGACACACGGCCTTGAATATGGTTCAACATTTTTGCTTGGTAGAGACGGAGAATGTTGTTGTTATTTGGAAGCATGCGAGAAAATGTTGGAAACAGCATGCTCACAATGAAATTAATATTATTCTTTTATTTGGCATATATTTTTTCATTTAATGTCTTCTCACCCTTAATGGCCATTACCATTAACTGATGAGCCTAGAGGATGAAAGAATATACCGGATGTATATCACGATTTGCCACCAGAAAGTAAAAAATTCGCCTCCTTTTTTTCAATTTTCATTTCTAGAAATAAATAATATATCTATACTTATAATAAAGCTCAATGTGTGTTTGTGTGTGTGTATGTGTGTGTGTGTGTGTGTGTGTGTGTGTGTTGGCGCTCTACAGGCCAGACCGTTGGACCTACAGCTACCAAATTTGGTACATGTATACCTTGGAGGTTCGGAATGTGCACCTCGGAGCCCTTTTTTCGAATTTTTAATTAGAATTTGAATTAATTAAAATTTAAGCGAAATTTCGACGTTTTTCCGCTATAACTTCCGAAAATATTATTACACAAGCATGATTTTTACATCAATTCAAAGATAAAAAAATTAGCTTTCTAATGGTATCAGTTTTTTTAATTTATGATGTAAACTTCTATTTTTAATGAATTTTTAAAGAAATATTTTAACCATGTTTTTATCACGTGACTGGATAAAATAAAAGAATGCCGGAAGTTCAAATAAAAAAAATTATCATCGCAAAATAAATCTACAGAAATGCAACTTTCAGCACGTGACTGGATAAAATAAAATAAATATAAAATGTGATATTTTCTTTGAAAAATAAATGCAAAGCAAACGCTTCTACAATCGTTTGCAATATCTATATCATTAACTCAATAAATCTTCTTTATTTACGGTAAACTTGATTGAATTTTGACAGGATATGCATTGAAATCCCGACTTAATGGCATATTTATGTAATCGTTTGCAATATCTGTATAATTAATTTAATACTTTTTTCCCTTTCTCGCTTTCTTTAAAAAAACATACTTAATATCTTGGCAACATCATCGAAATTTTTTTAATATTTTGGAAGCATAACCGATGGTTCAAACTGACTGATTTATAAAATTAAAGAATATTATTAGGAAAAGGTGTACTTTTAGAACTTTCCGTCCATCATCTTGAAGAAAATACTAATTTCAGGTCAATCAATGCCCGGAATTACTTCAAGGCTAATGAATATGTGATTTAATTGAAAATTTTAGAACGCTTTACTCATGGCGAACCAGCTGGTCGCCAAAGGCGGCTAGTTTTTAATAAACATTTAAACTTATTTCAATTACATTGGAAAACCTCCAAAGTTTTTTTTGTTGTTGTTTGCAATGACACTTGTCATTGACAAGACGGCTGATAGCTGTAAGCGATTTTAAACCTAAATTAGTGTCCCTTGTTTTTCAGCAGTGCCAACTAGGGTCAAGAGTACGTCTTAGCTACTTCATGCTTCACATTCGCTTGTACAACTCCTTTTTACAGGGAGGCACATTTACAATACTCACAGATAGAACACCGAATAACAACCAGGCCCGAACCGAGACGCCGAGAACATTAGGAAGACATGCTACCCCTAAGCCAGGACGACGGCTCCAGAGCTTTTCATATTGCATATGTTTCGGCCAAAACCCAAAGTTCGGCCAGTTCCCGAATTGGCCGCCAAATCACATATTGGCCGGGGCATGTGGCCAATGACCGATGTACTGGAAATGAATAGCGTATATGCGACTTTGGCCGGCCACTTCCAAAAAGTGCCCTGAACTCCCTGGCCAATGTGCGAAATGGCCGGTCAATTCGGGAACTGCCCGAACTTCGGGCTTTGGCCGTAACAATGATACTGATAATGTTTTGCAATAATCTAATTCAGTAGGTAATGTGATTATCTTTTCGTTTGTTTTCTCCAAGGGAGAGGAAGTTTTCATAAGAGACCAGGAGGTTTCCGGTACTGTGAGATCCTTACTCACTAAAACTTCTCCCTTCAGACTACAGCCCAACTATGGCCATCGTACCTCCTTGACCTTTGTTCCGAAGGACGATCCTAGGTGCCTTAAAGAGTCGGAAAACTCCTCTGCTATAATGTGATTATTATTAGCTTTCAGGTATACAAACACCTAAAATTTGCTTAGACAACAGCCTTTTTCTTCTGACTTTGGCCGATTGCCCCATGCCATTAAATTATATAAATCATTCTGTAACTTGCGGATAAAATTCTTTCCATGAAATATGTCCAACTTATTTGCAAAATTGCAGAAATATTAATAATTAAATCCATAATTAACTTAATGTATACAAATTACTTGAAACCATTAACTTTCTCAAACTTTTTTGAGTAGATTGAATTAATAACAAATGTTCCAAAGAGGATTTAATTAGGAGGTAATACAAATTTTGTAATGAGTGAAGTACAAAATATATTTCATGCTGTTAAAGTCAATAAACATGCTACTGAAAGAAATCTCAATCCATGATATTTAAACGGCTTTTTCTCTCTCCGATCAAACACGTTAGTCTTTTTTAGTAAAATATTTTTGTCACATTGGCATTTAAAAAAAAATATTTTCGAGTTACAAACTGAAAAAACTAAGTAATTTGCGCTGATTGGTTCAAATTAATAAATCCTCGAATCTCATTATTTTAAACTATTCAATGGTCACCAGAGGAAATGTGATTTGGTTGAACAAATTTTACAAGAAGGTGTGGGAAGGTGAGATGTGCTCGGAATAGAACCCGGGACCTTTGGGTCTGAAACCTAGTAACATAACCACAGGACAAAAGCAATTACACAATCCCTTAGATATTATCTGTCTTATTAAGATATCACCACAGACTCACCCTCCAGTGATTTGATGAACGATATGCGTTGTTGTTGGGTGGTGATGAATTGGTTTGTTGACTGAGTGGTTGGTGTATGTAGCTGTTGTGTCTAATGCGCTGTACCCATCTTTGTTTGGCGAGCGGAGAACTTTTTTAGTCACGCCAAGCGTTATATCGAGCGTGCGTGAATTGTTGCGGCAAGTGAGTCTGACGACTATGGTTGCGGGTAGATGGCTCCACATCAGTTGCATGAAGGTTAAAGGTTCATTGTTCGAGGTCACCACTATGGGAAGGTGAAACATTTTCGGAATAGAACTCGGGACCTTTAGGTTTGAAGCTGAGTAACATAACTTCAGGGCAAAAGCAATTGCTCCATCCCGTAGATGTTATCTGGCTTATTAAGATATCACCACAAAGGTCATTAAATTGATCTAAAATAGCTATATTTACAGCTTCATAACTCGATCAGTTTTTATCACAAACAGGTTTGGAGCTTCATTTTGCTTTTTATTTAAAATGTTAGCCTATAAAAAATATTTCATACATTAATTTAAGACGTATCTCATACATTCCCATTAGGTCGAACTGGCTGGCTAAACCCCGAAATCAAGGAAAGATCGGACATTGGCCGGTCATTGTGAGGCGATATTGGCCGGCTAATTCGAGAACTAGCCGAACTTCGGGCTTTGACCTGTAACATATATACGAATCAGAGATACTTGTGTTTATGCTTACTTTTCAAAGCAGGGCAATCACAGTGTGATGGAATAGTGTACGATATTTTGTGGACTTCCGACTCTGGAACTCCATTACGAACCGTTAAGTTGTACAGCGATACGATTATTCCATTTGTACATTTCTGATCTCCTGAGGAAGAAAAAAAAGAAAATGATATAAATTTCATGAAATTATCATATTGGTACTTTGTATTACTTCAAAACATAACAAAAATACAAGTTGAAGGGATATCAATGAAGAATAGGAGCAAAAAGTGAAGGCTTGAAATATTATTTAAAATTACTGTAAATACACAGACTTATTGTTTCTTTTAAATATCATATGTGACTAGTATATTTTCTAATTGTATATTATTCATAAAAACAAAATCTGCTGACCTTTCGAAATTTCTTTATTAATTTTATAAAAGTTATAAATAAAATAAGCTAATTATAATTTCTTTTATTTATAATTGAGCAAAATTTATATAAGAGTTATTATTTATAGTCAACTATTCATTTTGCACCAAATTCATACCATTCATGATAATGTTTAATTAGTTAGATAATTTTTCTAGGCCGCTGCAGCCTGGTTGATCGAGCGTCCGTCTCGTAACCAAAAGATCGCGAGTTCTGTCCTTGTTTCGAAAAAAGCCGTGGTGGCTAATTGCAGTTGGGACAGGTTCAATAGGTCGTGACTGCAAAGTCCTCCAAGTTCTCATAACAAATTGTACCCCTGGGGGAACTGAAACAGGGATGTGTCGGTTTCTGATGTGGATCTCAACTCTGACTTGAGGATGGATGTATGAGTTCGACCACCCCCTCAAAAGGGTTGTGTCGTGTGTGTTCGAGCAAAGCCGTCCTTTCACCTGAACTGTGCACGTTCACAACGAAAGAGCTAATTCTCATTCGGGCTTGGTATGACCAAGTGGCATTAGAACGATCCGATATTTATAACGGAATGCGGCAACTTCAAAAATGTTTAAAACAATTCTCAGAAACAGTAAATAAAAAATTACATATAAAAAATAAATCATAATTCTAAATAAATTATAATAAATTATCTAAATAATGAAATAATTCTAAATAAATTACATATAAAAAATAAATCATAATCTATATAAGTGTAGAATTTCAAAAAAAAAGCAGTCACAAAAAATACGAATTATAGGGAATTTTGAAGTGAATTTCTCATTTTATGAAAGGTAAAATCCCTGATCTCTTACTACAGAATAAGGCAAACATTCACTCAGATATTCCACAGCATGCATGTTGTGATATGACATGAATTAAAAACATTAGGAATAAATTTATAAATAAAACTCTATTCTTACCTACTTCATGTTCAATGACCTCAACGAAGTAAGCTGCAAAGAGAAAACAGGTAAAAATATAGATATGAATGTACATAAATAGGTAAATATAGCTATAGTAATGTAAAAAAATGTAGGGAATAGGTATATTTAGATATTAAGAAATTAAAAAATAATCATTTAAGGTATCGGACTACGTTAAAAACTCTGGTTATTGATCAAATTGGCGATTTAAAAAAATTCTTATTGTTTCTAATAGTTTAGACTTTTCTCTTCCCCAAATAGTTTAACTTTTCTAAGAAAATGAAGGTCTTATTTATCATAGAGGGTCCCATATTTTTCAGCTGGCTTTCACTTCCATTTTTTCAAAACTTTCATTTTCATAAAAATTCTTCGCCGTTAACAGAATATCTCAAAAACTAATCGATGTATTTGCATACAAATTTCAGCGCGTGTTTTTAATAACGTGGGCAAAGAAATAAACCAAAAGTTTTTGTGTTGGTGTAATACTTTTTCATTAATAGGTGTTTTTAGAAAAATTAAGTTGCGAATTTATGGAAAAAATGCATATATAGGTATATTTTTACCCACCACTTCTTTGCAATTCCAAATGTTTCTGAGATTTTGTTTCATTTCATTCATCATTGTATTCCCTAACTTGCGTGCAAAGAAAAATTGGATTGCTGCATTATCATTTTATGTAGAGTGTTCACCGTTTTGATTAAATTTCATTAAAATTTACTTCACATTTTCCTATTTATGAAAATATATTATATTTTCAAGCAATTGTTTTTGCATTTATAGTGTTTATTATTGAGAATACATCTAAAAATCATTAACAGTTTCTAAAAAATCTAATTTTTCAAAATTTTTCTTTCGAGCATAGTCGGATACTTTAAATTATTCAAAATGTGATTAAAATCTTATGAATATTTGCCTAAACACTGACAAACAAATATTTTAAATCTGCGGTAGTAGTATTAATCAATCCAAGAAATAAATTTTGGTTAATAGAAAACTAATTGGAAGGCAAAATGTATTCATAAAAGAAGCAATAACAAGAAATTATTTAAATAACTGAATATATACCCAGCTTTACTTGATAGAAAAAAGCAAATTTATATCAGATCAAAACAGGGGTAATGGATTTCTCGTTTCTTATAAAGGAATCAAGTTTGTGAAAAAGTTCGTTAATATAATCGTAATATAATAAGTTTCTGAAAAAGTTGGTAAATAAAAGACGTTAATATAACTAAACGAAATCTTAAAAATCAGAGAAAGATCGTTTAAAATTTCATTGATTATGTCTGAGCAATATTATTTAAGGTATTTAAAAATAAACACCATGCAGCTTATTACTTCATGAAATCCAAAGAAAAATTTGAAGTTAATTAAAAGCAGCTTGATAAACCCGCTGTGTATATTAATATGGTTTCAGAACTTCGTCCACTAAGTCCGTAAAGTTAACGGGTTCACTTGTAGGGAGTGAAAGTCTCAGTTATATTAACGTTCCGTTTTGAAGGCTATTTGGGACGGACCTCGTCATTTTGAATCATGGTCAGATGACGAGGAGGACACCCCACTACACCAGCGGGAGGACATTTGGCCTGACGTATTTAAAGTGCAAGAGACCCCCTTACATGACGGTTCTTCGGAGGAATCCAGTCTCAAACCTGAAACCATCCGGTTCCGAAGCCGAGACCTTACCACCAGGCCACCACGGGCGCCACCTGTCTGCTTACTGTGATCTTATCTTAAAGTGAAGGCATATTATTCTCTCTCCCTCAAAAAACAAACAGTTGATTTTTGTTGAGTGTATCTGTATTTTTATTATGCATTGTCTTTATTTTTTCTCTTAATTATTTTTTGTGTTCTCTCTTATACTGTCTCTGTGTATTTTTTAACCATTCAAATATTTCAGTAATGTATCTGACAACAATTCTGTGTTTTGAAATTTATATATTCTGTGTGGCAACGCCAGAGGAGGAGTTTCGGGACGTCTGGCCGCACGCTGCTGCAGGCTTAAAATCAAAATAAATGTTTTTGTGTGTATGTTAAAGAGCGTTTTTAATCTGTATAGATTAATTTTAAACTAAATTCTAGGTTTGTGTCATAAACAAAAGCCACGAGTCTGACTCGTGGTGAGGAATTTATGTATAAAATGCAGCGTATTATTATTGTTTACTATAGCTCGTGCAATTGGTAGACATCGTGTAGGCCATAGGGTTAATCAAACCTTTTTTCGGTGTCGTGAAGTTGGCCAGTTCCGATGTGAGATGGTGTCTAAATTAATTATATTAATGTCTAGGGCAAATGTACCCGCACAACAAATATACTTACAGAATCCAGAATCACAATACTGGTCAGAAGAAATCGAGTCCATATCGTCACACACTGGACACGAATCATCTTCGTGGCCTTTGCAGGAAGTTTCTTCTATTTCATAGGTTTCAACATTTGGTGGAGGCTCTTTGGTATCAGTAACTGACTTATCAGGAAGTGGATCCTGGTCAGGTGATTCATCAAGGCCTTGTTTTACTTCGTATAATTTCTCGTCCCCTGTATCAGCATTGCAAAATGAAATTTCAGTGAGTCCCGGTGGAATTCCAATCACTTCAGCACGACCTTCAAGTGGAATAACTGTGTTGGGTACAATGAGCTCATCTGTCAGCAAAAGAACAACTTCATTCCCTGAAAATAAAAAGAATGTTATAATCGCACATTTAAGGTATCCGACTACGTTGAAATCAATGGTTATTGGGTGATTTTGTTATTGTTATTGAACACATTGGGGATTTTGTTATTGTTATTGAACACATTGGAGATTTTGTTATTGTTAATGAACACATTGGGGGTTTTGCTATTGTTATTGAATACATTGAGGATTTTGCTATTGTTATTGAACGCATTGGGGATTTTGTTATTGTTATTGAACACATTGGGGATTTTTTTATTGTTATTGAACACATTGGTGATTATTTTTATTTGTCTAGTTCAGACTTTCCTCTTTCTAAAACAGTTTATCTTTTCTAGAAAAGGGAAGCTCTCACCTATCATCCAGGGTCACGTATTTTTTCAGCTAAAATTTGTCTTTGACTTCAATTTACTCAAAGCTTTAATTTTCGTACAAATATTTATCTTTAACATGATATCTCAATAATTAATAGAGGTATTTTCATAAATATTTCAGCGTGTGTTTTAAATGATATGGGTTATGAAATGAACTAAATGTTTTATTGTTGGTGAAAAACTTTTTCATTTACAGGTGCTCTTAGAAAAAGTAAGTTATGAATTTATTGAAAAAAACTTTTTCGTAGATTTTGGTTCATTTCATTCATCTTCATATTCTATGACTTGTGTGGAAAGAAGAATAGAATTGCTGCATTACAATTTTGTATAGAGCGTTAACCGTTTTGGTTCAATTTCATTAGAATTTACTACACATTTTTTTTATTTCTCAAAATGTATTATATTTTCAAATAATTTATCTGTATTTATAGTGTTTATAATTGACAATACATCTAAAAATCATAAATAATTTTTTTTAAATCCAATTTTTGAAAATATTTCATTTGAACGTAGCTGATACCTCAAATTGTACTCTTTCACATTTTAACTGTATTATTTAGGTAGACGTATTGTATAAAGATTACTTTGAAATATACAAATGTTTACTATGAAAATTGTTGAATAAATGTGACAAAGTATAATTAAAAAGTTACAAAGTAAAGGGCATCTGGAAAGATCAAATACATTTCAATATAATATGATCTCTAACTCCGTTAAGTTACCCGACTACGTTCGAAGGAAAGTTTTTGAAAAACTGAATTTTTTAGAAACTATTTATTGTTTTTAGATGTATTGGGAATTATAAACACTATAAATTTAAAAAACAATTATTTAAAACATAATATATTTTGAGAAATAAGAAAATTCGTAGTAAATTTTTAATGAAATTGAACCAAAACGGCTTACACTCTATAAAAAAAATTTAATGCAACAATCCTATTTTTCTTTCTAAGCAAGTAATAAAATGATGAATGAAATGAAAAAAAAATCAAACAAAAATGTTGAGATGCAAAGAAGTTATGGGTAAAAGTATGCGCATATATGCATTTTTTACCATAAATTTACAACTTCATAAAAATACTTCACTAACAATGTAACTTTGGTTCATTTTATTGCCCATATTTTTTTAAACACACACTGACATTTTTATGTGAATATCTCTATTAGTTTTTGAGATATCATGTTAACGGTGGAGAATTTTCATGAAAATTAAAGTTTTGAGAAAACTGAAATGAAAGACAAACTTTAGCTGAAAAACATGTGACCCTGGATGATAGCTCAAGCCTTCATTTTCCTGAAAAAAGATAAACTATTTTGGAAAGAGTAAAGTCTGAACCATAAGAAGTAACAATAATAAAAAAAAATTGCCAATGTGGTCGATAACCAATGTTTTAAACATAGTCGGGTACCTTAACATTAAGAAGGAATATTTACGTCTACGTGTGTTTGATCTTCTTAAGGGCAGACAAATTAAAGTTACCAAATTTTGGAATAAATCTTATACTATAATACGAGGAATGGTTGCCAAGTCGAAAATCGCCCCAGAATTAATAAACTCCGGTAAACTTGGGGGTCTGGGGTTTCTGGCCACGAGGAATCGATTGGCGCCGGTTTTGAAGCGCTACGGTCGAGCAGTTCGGAGTTACAGATAGGATATTTTCAAACTTTATTAGTTCGCCATAATGGCTACTTAAATTTTCAAGCGGTAACGTGCTGCCATCTATAGCCAATAGGGCGAACTAATAAAGTTTTATGTTTATGCTGTTATAGGTTTATAATATGTTTCTTATGTATGTATATATGTTTGGTTTTTCTAAATAAATTTGTCAAAAATATTGAACTTCAACACACTTCAATCTTTACCTTTACTTTACCTTTGTATAGAATAGTTCCCTTTCCAAACTCTAACTTTGTTTAGAATAGTTTACAATGGTGCACTTTAACCGGTTATCTTTTCACCAATGGTTTCACAAATTTTCTTATGGCATGTATTGTTTTGATAAATCACAATTGAAAATTTAAATCTTCGAGTTAGCTTCGATACCTGTTTTCTCCGAGCGGAGCTCGGTCACCCGCTGGTATAATTTAAAAGGAAGAAGTAGAGATTTTTAAAATTTTAATTGGAATATTAATTAGTTGAAAGTTATTAAAAATTCTGGGTTTTGACCACTATAATTTCCATAAATGTTATTGCAAAAAATTGATTTATAAGTCATTTTAAAGCTTTAAAACTTATTATTTTTAATGATATTTTTTAACTGATGCGAATTTTTTAAAAAATATTGACAATGTTTCAGGCAATTTTTTTACATAATTTTCAACAATAGAATTCGTTGTTAGATAGGAATCATTTTTATTGTCCCTTCATATTTCTAATTGTGAGATTTTTCTTTCATTATTGAGAACTAAGGAAAAAATATTCCACTTATATGAAGAACTAGCTTTTACCTGCGACTCTGTTCGCTTGGAAATTTTGAAGTATTTGTCATTATTTGAAAAACTATCAAATAATTAAAAAGTATATAATATTAAAAAAAGAAAAAAGAACCTAGCTGTAGCCTTACTTATCTTTGGCGGGATTTGGCCTCAGCCGTTTGGCCCGAAGGTTAGTTTATCAATGAATAAAAAATGAGCCACTCAATAAACCGGAATGAATAGTAGCCTGTGCTCTATTCCTGACTGTAATCTATCTTTGTGCTAAATTCATCCCATTCCGTTCAGCCATTCTGGCATGATTGAGTAACATCCATTCAAACTTTCACATTTATTTATTACTGGCCGCCTTTGGCGACCAGCTGGTTTGCCATGAGTAATGCGTTCTAAAATTTTCAATTAAATCACATATTCCTTAGCCTTGAAGTAATTCCGGGCATTGATTGGCTTGAAATGAATATTTTCTTTCAGATGATGGACGGAAAGTTCTAAAAGAACACGTTTTCCTAATAATATTCTTTCGTTTTATAAATCAGTCCGTTTTAACTATCGGTTATACTTCCAAAATATTAAAAATGTTTTTTTCGGTGATGTTGCCAAAATATAAAATATGTTTTTTTGAAAAAGCGAAAAAGGGGAAAAAATCATTGAATTCATGATACAGATATTGCAAACGATTATAGAAATATGCCATTAAATCGGGATTTCAATGCATATCCTGTCTAAATTCAATCAGGTTTACTGTAAATAACGAAGATCTGTTGAATTAATTATTTAGATATTTCAAACGATTAAAGAAACCTTTGCTTTGCATTTATATTTTAAAAATATCACATTCTATATTTCTTTAATTTTATTCAGTCACGTGCTAAAAAATAATTAAAATATTTCTTTAAAAATTCATTAAAAATAGACGCTTAAGTTATACATTAAAACACTGATACCATTGGAAAGCCAATTTTTAAATCTTTAATTGATGTAAAAATCATGTTTGTGCAATAATATTTTCAGAAGTTATAGCGGAAAAACATCGCTTAAATTTTGATTAATTCAAATCCTAATTAAAAATTCGAAAAAAAGGCTCCGAGGTGCACATTCCCAACCTCCAATGTATACATGTACCGAATTTGGTAGATGTAGGTCCAACGATCTGGCCTGTAGAGCGCCAACACACACACACACATTGAGCTTTATTATAAGTATAGATTATTAGTATAGATAAGAAAAAAAGGAGAACTTATATCAAATTTCAATTTTTTTAGTTTTTCCGTTTTTTGGATTACAGAATGACAGGTGGTCAAGCTCTTAACAGATTATGACACAAAATTCGATAAGGATATACACATTAGAGGCCAGAGCTGTGAGTTTACCAAAATTATTTCATACTTTAGCTATCGCAATTAAATGCTTTCAAAAATTCAGAACAACAGACGGTCAGCTCTTTGACGGATTTGTTTACAAATATCTATTCATTGTATAAAATGAACTCTCCTGAAAGCTTCTATTTATTTGAACGACAAAACAAAGGTAAAATGAACTAATACTTATTGTTATTATTTACAGTTTTTCTTTACTGAAGTATATTTTTATCATATTTACATAAAACTAATATAATATGTTTTGTGACCGAAAGGAAGCCAAAATTTTATTTTTGTCTAGGTAGACAATTAAAATAAATAAATCATGCCAATTAAGTTTAAAATACATTGAAAGACATGATTTACAGGGGGACAAAACTATTCAGGACAATAACATTTAACACATATGCAATAATATAATACTCGAGGATTAAATCATGCTTTACGCTCGCTTCCAAGACAAGGAGTGATTGTTCATGGCAGCGGCCGCTAGAGGGCCGAGGGAGACAGTTACGGTTACAGTTTTAAGTTTTTTACTTGCAATGAATTAATACTTACGCTTCTTAAAAATAGGATTATCACAATTCGCGTTTCCAATTATTGCGAAACGGTCATGTTCCTTGACCAATGGACTGCGAGAAAGATCTTTGAGAACTTGCACAGTGGCATATTTACAACGGTTAGAATCTAGAAGAAAAATGTTCAAAATTATTGGTAAGGGAAATAAAGAATTTTTTTTCAAAGAGTAAGAATTATAAATAT
The DNA here is from genome assembly GCA_026543055.1 of Argiope trifasciata. Taxonomy (NCBI): domain Eukaryota; kingdom Metazoa; phylum Arthropoda; class Arachnida; order Araneae; family Araneidae; genus Argiope; species Argiope trifasciata. The sequence goes on from JAPMOQ010066024.1 coordinate 36,517, forward strand.
TGTTCGATGCATTTATTTATATATGTATCAAACATTTTATCAAAAAAAAAATCATTACAGCCAATGAACTTTAAATAATAATTAAACTTTGACTTTTTTAAACATTTTAATCAATTTTTTAATTGTATTTCTTTTTCGTTACAAATTACAATAGAGTAAGATTTATCAAAATTTTGAAAAATTGTTTTAAATTATTATTTAAAATTCTTATTTTAATCATCATTCATATTTTCTTATAAAGTGCCCTTTTTTTATGAAAATTTCCAAAGATGATTATATTAAAATATTCAATTATGGAAATAAAATAATAATTTTGAAAAAAATATATTGCTTACTGGCAGCATACTGATTTTGTTGATATGAATCTGTATCTTCATCAACATTGGCTGAAAATAAATGAATACTTTTAACTCGATTGATTTAAAATTTATATGAACAAATTATTTGCAAAGAGTCATTCTAATAATTTACAATGTACAGAAGGTCTTTTCAAAGTGTGGGCCGTTAGCAAATTTCTATATTGTTACAAATAGGCATAGCTATTTCAAAGTGAAGGCCATTAACTAATTTCTATGTTGTTACAAATAAGCATAGCCTTTTCAAAATGTGGACCATTAGCTAATTTCTATGTTGTTACAAACAGACATAGCCTTTTCAAAGTGTAGGCCATTAGCTAATTTCTGTATTGTTACAAACAGGCATAGCCTTTTCAAAGTGTGGGCCTTTAGCTAATTTCTATGCTGTTACAAATAGGCACAGCCTTTTCAAAGTGTAGGCTATTAGCTAATTTCTATGTTGTTACAAAGAGGCATAGTCTTTTCAAAGTGTGGGCCAGTAGCTATTGTCTATGTTATTACGAATAGGCATATATATTTCCAATGAGAAAAATGCTTTAAATGGAGTAAAAAAAATATTTCTATTCTATTATAGTATCCTCCAGGGGATGTACTTCCTTTGGGAAGGGTTGTACCGTAGCCGGTGATGGCTCTTAGGACTCAACCACATTTCCCGCAGTGTTGCTGTTGAGACAGTTCGGTCATTAAGTATTATTTTTCCGTGTACCTACAGTTGGGACGGAATAACAGCAATATGACTATCCTATTATAATGAAATAAGAAATATATTTTATGATTTCTTAGTCTATCTTATTCTTTCAGTCGATAAAATTTACGTTATATATATTTATTAGTTGCTATAATTTAGTTATATAAACGTTCCGTTTTAAAGTAGCACTAGAGTTATTTTGAGAAGGACCTCGTAATTCTTACACATTATAACATTTGTTTTGAAAATAGAGAAGTTTAGTTTAGTTATATTAACGTCCCGTTGTAAAGTATTTTGAGAAGGACCTCGTAATTTTTACACATTATAACATTTGTTTTAAAAATAAAGAAGTTTAGTTTAGTTACATTAACGTCCCGTTGTAAAGCAATTGTTGTACCCGTTGTATACCACTGTCAGATGACGAAGAATACTCCTGAGATGGTACTCTCCTCACTAAATTTCCACACCACACCAGGGGGTTCAATTAGTTTCATTTATATCAGCAATGAGTAATTAGAGAGAAGAACAATAAATGAAAATTTAAATCTTAATTTTCGAACGATGTATAATGAATTTTCCTGGATAAATTTTAAATTTTAAGTCCAATAAGTGCCAATTATTAACTTCTTCTAATCTCGGCAGATTATTAATCATCGAATGCTTTTTCATGTAAAATTTCAATGCTTTTGTTTTATTTTCTTGCATATTGAATTTTCTGTAACGAAACGTATAAAAAAATAATCAAATCATTTTCTGCACATTTATCTGTCATTATAAAAAGAATACAAATCAATTATTATATATTTAATTTTTACTAAAAAGGGAGAAAGTTACAGTACTAAGAGAAGATGAAAATTAGATATAGAATCTACATAGCACACATATGAGCATGATGTTTAAATAAAAATCAAAATGACCGCAGTTATGCAAACAAAAATTCTTAAGTATTTTATTAATATCAAATTAGCAATTGAATATCGTAGTTTATCATAAAACTGTAACCCAATACAATATTTTGCATGATAAATTGCTTATAAAACAATAATGTTTTTTGTGAGATGCAACTTGAAAAATTATTCTGTCTCAGTATTTACTT
>JAPMOQ010066026.1:0-15867 GCA_026543055.1 Argiope trifasciata
GTGGTTTGGTGCACATTAATTCTTAATACTTCATTTATGAAAATTAACTAAATTCTCATGATGCATTTCATCCTTTAGAAGGTAAAGGTGACAGTCTAGACAATTAGTCTTGCTTAGGGATTTAAATAGTCTTTTGCTTATGTAGTCCACTTCACGAAGTAATGCTAGTACACTTGGTATTGTTTCGAAAAATGGCTAAAGTTGTTAAATAGTTATGTTAAATATTAACTATATGAAGTTTGACTGCCGATCTCACTATTGAGCACAGTGTTGGATAATGACTCATGTCCAACAGCGCAAAGTGTGTTTACTTCGAAACCGTATTGTTTGTGTGTTTATAATAACCGAAACAAATGCTAGTGACAATCACCAGTGTGTAATGTTTTCTGTGTACATCAATGAAATGTGCACACATGCAAAAAAAAAAAAAAAAAATCCCGCACTATCGCAGGGTCGGCGATCAAGCAGTCGGCACTCGTACATGTATTATCAAATGGATGTCGTTTATATTCGGTGTTCTACATATGGGCTATCAAGAAGATGCTATGTTCAATGGTTGTACTAATAAGTGGCCACATGGATGTTGACTGTTCAGGGAATAGCAAGGAAATGATTAATAATTTATGCCAGGTTAATTGATAAAGGGAAATTTAAACCTTAAAAAACCGTTGTTTTTGTCTCAAACTTTTTTTTGCCCAGGATCTACGTGGATACTGTCATAAACCACATGACTGGCAATATTGGCGCCGGCCATGGAACGGCAGGAAGTTACTTTGACCCCTCTGTTCCGAAGTATGACGGTGTTCCCTACGGTCCCGAACACTTCAACAGACAGGGGAAATGCCCTACTGGATCCGGAGACATCGAAGACTATAATAATAAAATACAAGTAAGTGTTTTTATGTTCTTATCCTCTCACTGTTAGTTATCTTGATATATTTACTTCAGCATCCATTTTCCTAAACTTGATCATCGATAATAAACACATCTACAACAATAATGGATAATAGAATTTCATATCCATATCATATAAATTATCTAATTAACAGTTTGATGGATCACAGTTGACAATTGTAATAATTGCATCTAGTATTTATCTAGCCTGTCACAAGACCTGCCAATGATATGAAGTCTTTGTTGATGTATGAAAAATATTTTTCGAGAGAAATATTTGGAACTAAGTCATGAATAATGTCATGCTAATAGAAAATTGAAAATAGCAAATCCTCAACCGCTTTGTTAGTATGCACCTGCTTTTATAATAGAATTGTGGTATTATTTAAAGAGACTTGTCATTTAGTAAGACATCTTTGTTAACACATTGTATGCTACGTATGAACTAAATGAAAGCTCTAGAAAAAATGGTAACTATTCTCACAGTTTATAATTCATATAACAAATCAGTAGACGTTGTCCCTCCAATATAGATATTTTGCCTAAATGTAGCCATTTTACTGAACCTATCTGATCGGAAGTATGGTTGTTGTCGTAGGATATTAAACTCAGTTCCGTTGAATTAGGTCACAACGTTCAGATGCACGCAAAAATACAAACATAGTTTGACGAATTGATAAAAAAGTTGATAAGAATCTATATTTAAGATGTTGAGCCTATGTACGAAATTTTATTGACAAGAATAAACAGAGGAACAAATTTTCTATCAATGGATCTCGTTTAAAATTTAATAGAAACCTAAAAATTTTACTTATAGCCCATATATCAAATCACATCAGTCTAGTGTCGAACATTTTTCAGAGACAGGCATAATATCAAAAATGTTTTTCAGATTCAGCGAGCTTTGAAACAATAAATATCTCAAGTTTAAATTTATTGATAATTACAACACTTCTTCTATATAATTCGTATACGAGAAATGGATAAATGAATATCTTCAGTGATTTTCTATTAACTTTTTCATTATATTTAAATAGAAATACAAATTTTAGGGAATTGCATTTCTAAGAAAAGAGATTTCTCATCCGTATATACACTTACCGCCGAAAGTCTGCGTACAAGCGATAGATGCTTGGTGTTAATGTAGCGATTTGTACTTGAATTAAATATTTCTTATTAAACTATGGATTTTTAGATACCTCAAATAAAACACATTTTAATAGTAGTCTGTAACAATCACTTGAAAGTTACAAAATAAAATACAAACTATACATACATTAAAAAAGAGAAACCATATGCACCAGAAGTCAGCGTACACTTTCAGAAAAGTTAAAAAATGATCATTGTTTTCCAAAATTTAGTATCTGGTTGGATAGCCTTTTCTTTTTATGACTTCTCTCAATCTGTTTGGCATCGATTGAATAAGTTTTGACGTCTCTTCTGAAGTTACTTTTCCCATTCTTCTTTCATAATAGATTTTAGCATTTCTTTGGATGCTATGTGATGTTCTCTTATTCTTCGTTCAAGCAAATCCCACAAATGTTCAATGGGATTTAGGTCTGGGGACTGGGGAGGTGTGTGCAGTTGATTTGGTACATGGTACAGAAGCCATAACCTCACAATTTGAGCCGTATGTTTTGGGTCATTGTCTTGCTGGAAAAAATAATCTTTATTCAATCCAAGTTTCTGGGCACTTTGTTTGAGGTTTATTTTCAGTATGTTCAAGTAATCAAATTTATTCATTGTCGATTCAATAAACTCAAGATTACCAACCCCACTGCTTCCCATGCACCCCCAATCCATAATCCCTCCTCCTCCATGTTTGACAGTTGGAAGAAGATTTTCTTTATTGAGCTCTGTACCAGGTTTCCTCCAGACATATTTTCTTCCTTTTATTCCAAAAATGCAAAATTTGCTTTCATCTGAAAAAATTACCTTATTCCAGAAATCCTGAGTCTTATCCAAATGTTCTTTTGCGAACGCAATTCTTTTTGCTCTGTTCACTGGGGAAATGTATGTCTTCTTCCTTGAAACCCTAGCATGAAAATCTTGTTTTTTCAAGATTCTTTGAATTGTAGTTAAACTAACTATTTTTTGGAATCTCTCAGCAACACTTTGTGCTATTTTTGATGTTGACAATCCAGGATCTTTTTTTACAGACCGAATTACAAAGCGGGTCTCTCGAAGCGTCTGTGTAGTTGGAAGGCCAGATCTCGGTTTTGATGTCAGAACACCCGTTGATTTATAGTTGTTAATAACTTTCTGGATCGAGGAATGTCTCCTACTAACTGTCTCAGCAATTGTTCTGAGTGATTTCCCTGATTTCCAAAGATTTACTATAATCTTTCTTTCATAAACACTTATCTCTTTTCTTTTACCTGCCATGTCTTCAAGAAAAAGATCCACAGCAAAAATCGAACATTAATCTTTAGAAGAATTCAAACTTACTTTGAAATCGAGGCTTGAGGTAATAAACGTACAGCAAATGATCGGAGAATGCTCTCCTTTTTTAGTGTACGCTGACTTTTGGCGAGGCTTTTGGACTTCATTAGGCGAGTATTCTTACAATTTGGGACAAATTTGCTTATTTTTTTATTAATTGAAGTACATTATTTTAATGAATGAATTGGAGATGTATTGCTTTTTTCCGCACATGAAATTATAGATAATTTAGCATGAATAGAGAATAATGTTCTCTGTACGCAGACTTTCGGCGGACAGTGTATGAATGTGCTGAATTGGAGAATCAAGATAAGAATCAAAATTCATTTCAAATGAAATCCGGTACATTACTGCATATTCAATAGTTCTTTGGTTGATGTGACGTGGTAGTCTTCGAAAGACCATCATACTACACCAGCATATTATACAGAGTTAACCGTCAATTTTAATGCATCTGATTACTTTTCAGAAACGTAAAATTTGAATCTAGTCATTCTCCTGCAATTTTAAACCAGGAATTAAATCCTATAAGCCATCTATTATACTTTAATCGATATTCGTTAGTTTATATTGCTGATTTATGCTTTAATCGATATTTATATTTCGGTTTCCATATTAGGTACACAGCGGTTTCAACGAATGATAGTTTTTCTCTAGTAATTACTAGAATCTTACTGATAAAAATTTGAGAGCTTCATAGGAATATATGCCACGTATTCACTTTTTAAAATTATAATTCATATTTTCATTCCCTTATGTGATTATAATTTAATCTAATCATTAATTCTTTTGCCATGATTTCAACAATTACAGGTTCGCAATTGCCGTCTGTCGGGCTTAGCTGATCTAGACTTGGGCCACGAACACGTGAGGAACAAAATCGTAGAATACATGAACAAGCTGATTGATTTCGGTGTGGCTGGTTTTCGGGTGGACGCTGCCAAACACATGTGGCCAGCAGACCTGAGCGCCATCTATGGGAGACTACACAACTTGAAAGAAGTAACATTTGGGGCTGGCAAACGACCTTTTATTTACCAAGAAGTTATAGATTTGGGAGGAGAGGCCATTAAATCTGATGAGTATATCGGATTCGGAAGAGTCACTGAGTTCAAGTACGGGATGAATCTAGGTACGCTTTTTCATTCTGTTATTGCAAATATTTAGGAAATAAGAAAATTGTAAAAATATTCACTATATTCTAATGAGGTGATGGGAATAAAATGAATAAAACAGCAGTATTGGTAGATTGAACATAAGATTAAAAAAATCCACGTATAAACATTTTGGCTTTTACATATTCTCACGAGTAAGTTTGGACCTACATAAGTTTATAACTTCATATACAAAATTAAATCACATACATGTTTTTCAAAACAATTCTAAATTGATATAGTAAAACTGATTGAATTTGCATAATGATGGCCAGTTATGTAACATTACATGTCTTCCATGTGAATATTGTGACTTCACAACGCTATAAATATGAGGTCTTTGAATCTTTTGTTGGGTTGTTTCAGGGTACTGTTGTTCCAGAATTCATTCTCATAGATAATATTGTGGGTATTCTTGAAGATTCGCCTTATGGATTGGGCCTTGAAGTGTCCTGATTTCAATCCCATTGGACATGTATGGTGTAATGTAGGAAATTTATTGCAAAACATAACCCTCCTCCTAAGACCTTCTAGGAGCTGGAAGGATCAGATTTATTGCCATAAATATTTATTGGAATTCTCATAAACACTATGAGAGCTTGTTGTGAAGTTTGTATAGTAGTCACAATGGTCACATTTTATATTATACAGATTTTTTCCCTATTTTTAGTGCTTTACTCTAATTCATGATTTAACACTTTTTGATCTTACTGGTTTCTTAATTCTCAATTAAAATCTTTTCCACATTGTTATGTCTCTATATTCTTTAACCTATTATAATATATCTCAGTACTGAATTTCGTGGTAATACAGTCAATAGTTGTTCGTCAGTTTTCAGGATTGTGACGTTGATTTTGGACACCAGTGTAATTAATTGTAGATTTAGATAAGAATTGTAGGTTTTGACATTGGGCTAATAATCCAGTTAGATTGTTCCTGGAAAAAATTATAACATTAATTTTACTAACTTAAGTTAAGGAGAATTGAAAACAGGACGAAATTTTAAAAAGGGATTTTTCGTTTTAAATAAAGAGCTATTGAGCTTAGAAGAAAAAGTGCATATATATTTAATTCCTAAAAATGTTAACTAGATCAGGGGTAGATTTTAGAATATAATTTTTCTTTCCTCGTATTCTGACAGATAATAAAAAAAATACTCAAAATTTTCAGATAATAATAAAGATACTAAATCTAAAATTTTATTAATTTTTTATATACAAATTATCATTTAAAAATAGAATTTATGTAATTTATTATAGAGATACTTCCGTCATTGTATTAACAAAACAATTTATGGTTGTATTTGTTTCGTTTGTGTTTTCAGAACTTCAGGTTCTTTGCCTTTTTATTTCTCTTCAATTAACTGAATTCATTTATAATTCTCAAATAATTATATCGCACCAGCTGACAGTACCTGTAAAAAAGGTATCAAAAATTATTAAACCAGTCAGATAAGGTATACAGATATCTTTTATTAATAATCTACCAATTATAGCTTAGATAGAAAAAAAAAATTCCGTATAAGAGTTGGAAATAAGAAAAATCAAAGTGGTCTTTCTCCAAACGATCTACAATGGACATGACTGTAGCTATCTGAATTTGTAATTATCTGTATGTATAAACAATAATTCTAGTGAACTCCAATTCATGCGTATCTACGAATTATACTTGCAATTTAACTTTTGCATACTATAATAGAAATATTTAATTTCAGGTAATGTGATCAGGAAGAATAACAACCAGAAACTGAAGTACTTGCGCAATTTTGGCGAAGGCTGGGCTTTCCAGGCCGGAAACAACGCTCTTGCATTTGTGGATAACCACGACAACCAACGAGGGCATGGAGCAGGTGGTTATGGAAGCATCCTCACACACAGACAAGCTCGCATGTACAAGATGGCGGTCGCCTTCATGCTTGCTTGGCCTTACGGTGTTACCAGAGTCATGAGCAGCTTCAGCTGGCCCGAACAGATCGTCAACGGAAAGGACGTCAATGACTGGGTTGGCCCACCCCATGATGGAAATTACAACATCAAAAGTGTGAAGAGAAACCCTGACTTGACATGTAGTGATGGCTGGGTGTGTGAACACAGGTAAGTTTGTTAAAAGTAATATATATATTTCAGAATTCAAAATCTGTTTGGGACATTAACGGAGGTAGAATATATTAGGGGCTTGCATGTATTTTGATAATTTTTTCCTCTTTAAATAAGGCATTTATTGAGAAAAATTGATATAATATGAATCAAAGTATTTTACATTATTTTCTACGACTTTTTCTCAATGTCGTACAATAAGTCTTGCAAATACTTGCATTCGAATTTTGTTTTGGTTCTCCAGGCTGTTCTTTGTCATTGACATCGAAATCGTCACTTTTAAATCGTTGAAACCAAATGGGATGTAATGATTTGATCCTGACCGATCAAATAAAGAGTAGAATTTCAGACAATTCTTTTATTTACAGCCATATATATATATACTACATAAGAACAATTTGTTCAATTCTAGGTTAAATATTAGCTATTTACATAACAGTCGAAGGTTGGTTTATCGTAAAAAGAGTTATCAATCAAGAGAAATAACACCACAAGACACTAACAGGGTGTTAGTCAATACGCTACCTGAGGGTTGAGCGTAAAAATAAAAGCAGCCCACAGTCTACAAAGTCTCTTCCCTCCGTCCAAGAAAACCCACACTTTATCGCTATCTAAATTCCGCCTTCTAATCTCCCATTCGTCCACGTATACTCTTTATTGGCCAATAGTTCAGTAAAAACTTCCCTCATTTTTGGCGTCAGTCTGGCGTGGGAATTGTCCATCAATGATGTGTCTTAACAACTAACCGCTCTGGAACATATGTCAATGATAGTCTTTTCGCAAAGCGGAACATTTGATATCTAGATGCTTGACACTCCTTTCCTTTGAAGATGCGATAGGTTCCGTCCCAACAATGAACCTCACGTGTGGTCTTTCTGTTGAGAACTAATGATCGGATGCGCCAACCACTCGGTGATAAGTAGACCCCTCATCCAGCTATCTGTAAGCATTCACCAATCTAGGATTTTAACAGCTGGATATAAATGCCGCTTATAGCCGACAGGGGAGCGTTACAGGGATATAACGGAATAGCATAACCACAAGTTTCTAAAAGTGTCTGATGGGTTTCGGCAGCGGATTTCTTCAAATCAAAATGCAATTGAAAAATCAAATGCAAATCAAATGCAATTAAATACAATTTGTATCATTCCATGAGTGGGGTCTTTATTTACTGAATAACTTAATATTACTAATTTGAAAACTTTCAAAATATCTATACAGTAATAGTAAACTGAAAAAACTCAAAATCGTTGTTATTTATAAAGATACTTCGCATGTTTGCCAATAGATATCACTGATTATAATACATACAAGCTCCTAATATAACTTCTGAAGCATTTTGTCTCCCTCCGTCACATTTAACTGTAAAAACTTAAAATAAACGCATGAATATATTGTCTTCTTGGAACTTCTAAAGGTTTTATCATACCAGTTGAGAGGTAAATGCTTCAGATAAAGGAGTGGGGTTTTCCAGGTTTATGAGTCCAGAACTTTCTTCGGTAGCTCTTTCTACTGCATGAAGCTACTTTAGTTTTTGAAATTTCTGAGCAACGGTAAATAACAAATCATGTGATATATTTGTTCTTCCATTATTTAATCTACATTTTTCGATCATAATTGATAATAATATGCAAATTTTTGTTTCTGAGAGTAAAAAAGCTCGTAAATTCAAACTTCAGGTTGATCTGTGATTAAGCAACTGATTATAAATTAAACAGAAAGTACAATGTAGTTCTACAGCTATTGAGAAGTTTTCAATGGTCAAAGATTATATCTTATCTTATATAGGATAGAATCTGCTTGCAAATCCAGTGTAAATTTGTAACATTCTTTTGTTATCGTTTCCTCTTCTGCTTATGAGACATTTCAATATCGTGATTTATAAAGAAATGATTTCTTTCTCATGAAGTTTCAAACTATTCAAAGTAGCATTTCCATAAGCTTGCCCAATTTTATTAAAGACTTATTATTACTATTATTATTATTTTTGCTATCGTTTGAGAACATGGTGTTATTTTGGTTTGAGGGTTTGAACCCACAAAATGCACGGTCAGAAAATGCGCGCGAATCATCAGGTTTTTTTTTTTATATTTAAGGTATTTAAGTTAATAAGAAAATGATAATGATGGTTGTTAAATCTGACAACCTATCTACAACTAAAAATAACACCTTGGTATGATTATAATTTCCTATTTTTCTAGCTGTAAAAAAAGGTTTTGGAGCTCGAACGATTTTGAAATGAGGAGGGAAAAAAAAGAAACTCATAGCTGTTTTAAAAGTTGACGAATACGTAATCTTTTATTAACGTGATTGCTTCAAACTGGTTTATGACTTAATGTTCTCAAATGATAACATAAAATTTGCTATAGCAGAATTCAATTTTTTTATATATTTCTTTTATTCAATAAAATTTCTCCCATAAGAATAACGAGGAAGCTGATCATTACAGGTGGCGACAGATTTTCAACATGGTCAAGTTCCGAAATGTTGCTGGATTTGATGGCGTTGCAAATTGGTGGGACAATGACAACAACCAAATAGCCTTCAGCCGAGGCAATAAAGCTTTCATCGCAATCAATAACGATGGTCATCAGTTGAATCAGTCCTTGCAGACAGGACTTCCCCAAGGAACCTACTGTGACGTCATATCCGGCAATAAGGAGGGCAATCGGTGCACTGGTAGATCAGTACAAGTGGGTGGAGATGGCAGAGCACAAATACACGTTGACAACTCTTGGGAAGATCCTATGATTGCAATTCATATAGAGGTAATTTCAATTTAATTATTTATAAATATATCCAGCAATTATTCTTTGGCTATTTGGTATAGAACTGTTATATAAAAGCTTAATAAATGCTTGATGATACCATCATCCTGAATCAAATAGTTGTTTTGAGCGTTTAAATAAATCACAATATGACCTTAAGATTTAAGTCTTATTCTGACAACGCTTTATTACGCATTAAAAAAAAAGGCAGTCAACATTTCGTACTTCAACAATGTTGCCATTCAGCAAAAAATAATACAGTGTTGCCATTCAAAGAATAAACTATGAATTATAAAATTAAATATGATAACTATGACAACTTTAATACTTTACAAGAATAATTAGTGAATGGTGGGCGGGTCTAATGCCACTTGGTCATACTAAGCCCGAATGAGAGTAGCTCTTTCCAATTAAGGCAGAGGTGTGCGCCTTTCACCGTTAAGGTGGAAGTACGACTTTGCTCGAACACACATACAACCCTTTTTAGGGGGTGGTCGAACTCATTCATCCATCCGCAAGACAGAATTTAGATCCAAATCAGAGACCGACTCATCCCTGATTCAGTACCCACAGAGGTATCGTTTTGTTAGGGGAACTTGGAGGACTTTGCAGTCGCGACATATTTAACGTGCCCCAACTGCCATTAGCCGACGCGGCGGTCTTTTGCAGAGACGAGGACAGAACTCATTACCTTTCGGTTTCAAGACGATGCTCTACCAACCAGGCTACCACGGCCCAAAATAATTAGTACAAAAGTATAGTTATGCGCATGGATGAAGGAATATCATAAGCAAAGTTGCATGTAACATGTATTGTTACGACTGATTATATACCTGTAGGTATATTTTAAACTATGACTAGCATATTTGAACGAAAACGCCATCAAAGTATGCTTTTAAGATGACACGCTATATTTAAAAAGAAAGTTTAATTCAATGTAGTTGGTACCTGAAAGCACAAAACTAAATTTTAACCATATAAAAGTTCAGGAGCACCAACCAAATAAACTGATGAAACATGTAAACTAAAAATCGATGAAAAGTTATTTGTGGATATTTCTCTCATTGACAGAAGCACACGTGTTTGCTTCACAATAATTGCTAGAGTTTAACATTATTTAGATATACTCGTTTCAAAGTGGCTGGGTAGGAAATACTATATTATTTTCAAAACATTTAAGGGAAATTTTAACCTGTAGACCAAATAACATTGCATAATAAAATTTTAGATTCAATTCCTCTTTTTAAAATCATTTTTACAGTTTTATTTTTAGTTGTAGAAAGACGAGAACACGTAAAGTTATATTTAATATCATTGCAACTTTCATGTACATAAAAGTAGAAAGTAAAGAGTTATAAAATATTTTTGTAAATTATACTTAATATATATATTTTTTAAATCAGTAAAAAAATAGATAAATTTTTAGAAGCTGAGATGGTTAAAAAAATTCTTTTAAATAAACCGTCTCAGCTTCAGAAAGTGGGGTAAAACTATTTTTTGTGCAATAATATGATCGAAAATATTTCGGAGTGGGAGCTAAAAGTTTTAAAGACTTGCACGTAAGAATCTATTCTAAAATTATAGGGAAAAGAATTCCCAATGTGTAACTTTACCAAGAAGTAATCATATATCTAATTTGGTGTGTCTTTATTTAGGTCCAAAGATCTGACCTATATAACTTTTTGAATATACTTTGCTTAGTATATCTTGCCACTTAATTTGTATATTCCGCAGACATTTGCATAGAGTATGGAAATTCTAGCAACACGATTTCCGCCAACTCAGCATTCAAAGTAACAGACTTAATTTTTTTAAAAAGTAATGCATTAAATTCAGTGGTATCGTTGCTAAAATTAAGCCCTCTAGCTGCACTGATTGGTTTTTTCCGGTTATTATGTCATATGTGTTTCTTATGTCTCTTCTTAGTTCCCAGATTTAATTTTGAACCGTTCATTTCATCGTCAAATGTAGAAATTCGCAATGAATCAAAGTATGTTTTTGCGTGAAAAAAAGAACATTTTGCAAGTTTGCTAAACATTTTTGTTAGTAATCTACAATAGGCCACTATATTTGTTACGGGCATAGAGAATGGAAAGGTCTAACATTGATTCTTTGCTTTTAAATAAAAGGTTATTAATCTAACTGGAAAATGCAAACATGTGTGGTGTTACTTATGGCACTCTACAAGCCCGCTGACAGAAAGCTGTCAGTGATTTAAATAAAAATGAGCGTCTCGTTCTTGATCAATACCGCTAACTAGGACCGAGAGTACGACTTAGTTACTTCATGCTTCACATTGGCTTGCACAACCCCTTTCTACAAGGAGGCACATTCCCACTAATCAGAGATAGGACACAGAAGAACTACCATGCCCGAACCGGGACTCGAACCCGGGACACACAGAGCATGGGGAAAAAACACTACCCCTATGTCAGAACGCCAGTAGTTACAGGTGTTAAAAAAGAGGAGTCGCATTTTAAGATATTTTTATTAGATTGATTAAATTTTAACATTTAAAAAAATCTTTCCCATTTTATCAACATTTTTATAATAGATTATATAAAAGTTATTTCTTCATTAAAATAATCAGTTTTTTTAAAAGAAACTAAACAAGGTTTTTCAAAGTAACTATGACTACTACCATTTGAAAAGAAGTACAATGGTAGCTGTACAAATATTTTGATGGTCGTTTTAGATAATAAATTATACATGCATAACTTTGCATAATAATGTATAAAATGATATAACGTATATTATAATATATACATTAAATATGTAATAATTTTGTTTCTGTTGCAGGCAAAGCTTTGAGACTTCTGGGAAACTTCGTGTATAATTTCCACCTGCATCAAATGAAGAAGATAATGATTTAATCAGTATTTGTGCAAAACACATATGTATTACATACATTAAATTGAAAAGCATTTTATAATAAACTATCTTCAACTTACATCTCCGTATGAATAATAATTAGTGTTGAAATATGTTTTGAGATGATACATGTCATATATTATTTATGAAATATTATCTCCTTTTAGCACTATGCTGTCTTGTAATTTCCGTAAGTTTTTATTAAAATTAAATTATTTTCATTTTTGGATTAATAAAACACGTGTATCTATGTTCCAAACTTTCTTTGTTTTATATGCAATTAAATCAGCTCAAATGTTTCGAACGAATTTATTAAAAACATTCACTACTAACTTAACCAGCGAATTTCTCAAATAATGGTACATATACCTCTAATAGTACAGTAATTGTTTTGGTTGAAACAATTTTCAAAAAAGGTAATTTTCTTATTCAATATAACAACATATTTTAAAATTTAAGATGGTACTTATTTGTTCTTATTCCGACATATAATTCAAACATTTGAAAAAATCTATCTCCGATTCAGGATTTCTTACTTTTTTTTTCACTATCGATTTTAAAACTCATGTTAAATTTGATATTTTTTGATAAGCATTTGATTTTCTTCCATATTTTTCCACAAAAGAAATAAAATAATCACTTAATAAAGTATTTTTTAAAATGAATAATGCCATTACAAAAAAATTATGAACTTTTTGATGCCACTTCATATGCCTTTGGTCTTAGCCTCGTAGAAATTCCATAATTTCTTAAAGCCAAATTTAGTGGAAGAGAGCTAAAATAAACTCACACCCCCAGCAAGATTTGTATTTATTTGTAGGCTTCGAATATGTATGGAAATAGGATAAACACCGTATTGAGCATAGGATAACATTGTCGAAACGTCATTGCTCTAGACAGCGAGATCTGATATTAACATCAAACTGAATTAAAAAACAAAAATTCTTCTGAAAATGTTTTGGATCGTTTTGAATTCTTCAAGAATGAACCAAGTAATACATATCTATCTTATAATTCTGAACTACAGGCAAATTATGACAATTTAACATGAGCATTAAACAAATCGGAACATCGATTAATCTGAATTTAATTAATAATAAGAAAAATAATTTAAAAATTATGCAGGAAATTTTATTTAATATTGCCAAAAGGACAAGACAATTTTTTAAAATCCAATTATGGCGAAAGATGGTATAAAAGTTTGTGAAGCCCTCTATTAAAGAATTCCTTAACTAAAAATAATTAAGTTAAAACATAGATTTTTTTCCTTTGACAACATATTACCAAATAGTTAATTGCTCTTTTAACGGAAAAGAATGTCACAGTGGGATGAATGAAGACGTATCAGCTCGCCGTTGAATTAAACAGAGCTGTGAATCGCATCGTTAAAAAGCAATTCATCAACTTTAAGATTCTCCGTTTCTCTCTGAAAGGCCTCTTTGGAGTCCGGAGGAAGATAAAGTGGGAGGCGGTGCTTTTGTGTAAGTTAAAGACAACTTTTAAAGGATAATTAATTTTGTTTCAAATAATAAAGTATCTTCTGTTTCGAAATTTGAGAGAGGAACTGAATAAGATTAATTTTTCTTATCAAATATTAAAAATACTGCGACCTTCAGAAGATGCATTTAGATAAATGACATAAAATAAGGACGGTGGAATTTTTCTCTTTAACCCTACAGCTTAACCATTTGGTGGTGCAGATGGGGAGAAAGACAGCTATTTACTATCCAGAAAGGAATGTTAGTTTGACTGTTCGGTCAATGTAAGATTGGACAGTACTTATTCAGCAGTCGACCACTACAAATCCGGTCGATACTGCTACGTTCAGTGGTGGCGGGGTGGTCTGCTGTATGCAAGAAGAAGAAAAAGCTTAACCATTCGGTTACACGTTTTTTTCTTCTAAGTTTCACTTGACCGTGCAATACAGCAAAAATGTGTGTTTGGAAATCCTCTTTTAAATGCTTTTTAATAAAAGAAAGAGCCGACATATTTCAGTGACGGTACAAAGTTAAATTTAAAATGAAAACATGGAAAAATACTAATATTGCTGCTGTATAATTAGTTCTACTATATAACATCAACATAATTTTTTATGTGTTGTTAAAACGTACTAGTTCAAAGAGACATATTTTTTATGCCAAAATAGTTATAACGAGATTTATGTCAATGGGATATTATTTAATTCATAAACCATCCATTCAACATATTATTTTTTAAAAATTTTAATTAAAAAAATGAATAATTTTCTTAACTTATATGCGATTATTCAAAGCACATATATTATTTCTTGGGAAAAAAAGTCATGCATGCTAGGGTTAAGAAAATGGGTTATAAGTTGTAAAATTCAAGAAATGAATGATTAATACTTACTTTATTCACAACTGATGTCAATTTTTCAGTTGACGTTTTCATAAGGTTGATCCAAATATCTCCCTAGATTTTAGAAACAGCTCAGAAATCTGAAAAAAAAAAAAAAAAAAAAAAAAACTCCAGTGCGATTAAAGACAGTGATATTCTATATGGCGCCACCATTTAGAATAAGTGATACCTAAACAGAAATTGTTGCATTAATATTTTTAAAGTATTCCTCTTAATTAAATTATCTACTCAGATTTGAGAAACAATTCAAAAATAGTTTTGTTCTTTTATCAAATTGGATATTTAGATCTAGCTTTAGTTTAGTTTAGTTATAATAACGTGCTACTCAGTTATAATCAGTGATTGCTAGTCATTTCTAGCTGTGGTATTTTGATATTCTTACAAAAGCTGAAACATAATGAACTCATAAAAATCTGTTAAAAATATAGTAAAACACAATTTATCCATCTTTTATAAGACTGTCTTAAAACAACTTGTAAAGAAAATTAAATTCATCTCGGCAAGCTGGAAGGTAAAGGTAGATTCTTTCACATCTAAGTTACTATCAAGAAACATAATTTGTAGATTTAGAAACAGTCAAAATTAGGGCTTGAAAATCATTTTCCAGTCTCTAGTTTCTAGGATGGAAAAGCTTTAAATGCAAAAGTTATGCTCTCAAATTGGTGTTTAGTCAAAAATAAATATTTAAAACGACATCCAATGCGTTGATTGTTTGTGAGTAAAGCAATATTATGAAATTATTTAAGGCCTTTGAAATTTTTTTCATAAACACTTGATAAACAAAAGAAAGGAATCCATTTATTTCTTACGAAAGGTTGAATAACTTCTACATCATTTCTTCTTTATGATTTCGATCAATAATAGTTCATTTATCTTCTGTTCATCAACTGTTAACGATTTTGAAGTCACGATTTTGTAATATTTCACATAATCTTCAGAAGTGATCTCTAAGATCTAAGAGATTCTAATCTTCAATTTTGAAAATATAGCGAAGATTTTCGACTAGTAAACAAAGTACTCTGTTATTTTAACGATTACGCATAATGGGTTTCAAATGAGTTAATGTTAACGATGTACAAATGAGAAATCTATAAATGGATTTTAATCAGCAAACTGCTTTGACCTCTTCGAAAAATGCGGATCTAAATTGTGTTGCAAAAATTTAGCGATGATGAATATAATCATTTAACACAGAGTATGTGGAATATGAAATTACGTTGTAATGAAATGAATTTAAAATTTCAATGATCACATTTATTTATT
>JAPMOQ010066034.1:0-28201 GCA_026543055.1 Argiope trifasciata
CACCCGGGAGACAGTTCTGTATCTATACAGATAGCATGAGTTCCTTGGAAATCCTGTCTCAGTTAAATTCTCATACACATCCAGTTACTGTAGAATTCTCGGGACTTTGGAAAACTCTTCAAAGTAGAGGTTTTAATATTTTATTCTGTTGGATTCCCACTCATACGGGAATTGCTGGTAATGAAGAGGTGGATCATGCTGCAAAAACTGCATCCTCTCTCTTGCATCACAGAATTCCATACAGTGATGTAAAGAAATCTGTTGCTAATGGGTTTTTTTTTTCTCTATATCAAGAGACATAAGATATGCAGATACAGAATAAACTGCATTTTATTAAACCTGTTATTGACACATTTCCAGTTTTACCAATGCGTGGAGCTGATGTTATATTATCTCACCTAGGTATTGGACATACTGGATTATCCACAGGTACCGACTTTTCGGAGAAAGAGCACCTATGTGCTCTTCACGCCACACCGAATTGACAGTTAATCATATTTTGATCGAATGCTAGCTTTTAACTTCCATCGTCACCATTTTTTTCACTCATCAACTGTAGCTCTCGCAGAGCTGCTAGGAAAGAATTATCATCCAAACATCTTTAAATTTTTACTTGCTATACACCTTTTACCATATATTTAATCCCATTTCCATCTTGTTTGTTTTTTAATTAAAAAATTTAACTTTTTTGTCTTCGTGTGTTTTAGCTTTTTTACATTAATTTTTACATGAAAATATAGTTTTATACGAAGTTTCAAACAATAACAATGTTTTACCTATGTTGTTAACAAAACCTACCAACCAACCTATACTTGAGATGGATGTCAAATTGACTCGTCTCCGTGTAGGACATCACCAACAAACATCTAATTTTTGGCGAGGATGAGCTTGTGGGCAATAGCTGCCGGGTTCAATTTGTTATTTTTACATTTAATTTTAATTGACTGTCCTGTCTTTAATTCTTATCATACCCATTTTTTTAACTCGTCTTCAACATTGCAAGACTTGGTGGGTGAAAAATTCCACCCAAACATTTTTATATTCTTAAGACCTATTGGCTTTCTTACATGTATATAGGCAATTTATTATTTTGTCTGAGTCGCTCTTTTCCTTTCACCATTCTTTCAATTGTTCATAGTTAACTTTTAAGATGTTAAAGTCATTTTTACATCATTTTCTGTAATTTGTTTAGATACCTGTGATAGTTACATGAATAATTGTTTTTTTAAATAATTTTATACTTTTAGCATTCGATTGGCGCAGAAGGGCCAAATGTGGCTTGTGCGCCAAAAAAAACCACACAAAACCAAACCAAAACGACAGATTTAAGCGTGGTAAACGCAATCGCTTACAAAAATATGTTCGAAATTATTGAGTAACGTTTAAAAAAAATAATGGCGAATGATATTTTATTACTCAAATGAGTCGTTTATCTTCCTTTTTTTTTCTGTAAATAAACATCATCAAATAAATAAATTAAGGCATATTATTAAAATTATCAAATAAACACCAAGCAAAGCCTTTTGAAATACATTTTACTTTTGGCTAGCAATTTTCTTTGAGATTTTCACAAATTAAATTCTATGAATCATAAGAATAGCTGGAAATACTTTTTCATTCCAAATTATTTATTTTTTTCAAACGAGAAAAGAAGCAGTATTTAATTCGAAGAGAAAAGATCTAATGTTTCCGCATATCGGTGCCTTTTCGCTAAATTACCCGAATAAATACAAGAAGTCAACTCGTTAACTTCTTTCGCCCGAATCGCCGGAAAGTTAGGATCTACTTAATCTAAAGATCGTGGAAGGGTAAATAATTTTTCGCTAGCATTCTTGCGATGGGAAAGAAGGGTAAAAGCAAATAAATTAGCTTTCAAGACGGGAGACTAAAAGCACATACCTAGATAGGAGCATCTCTTTGGAAAGTTATAACACATTTGTTGTGCTGACTAGACAGAAATGAATCAATTAATCTTCCTGGAAAATCTCAGATTTGTTTGTGTCACAAAATGTGAATTTATTCAAAATTTCAGAGACATTATTTCGGGAGAAATTATTCTGTTGGATTAATGAAATAAAACGCTTGAAAGAATGTGACAGTGATTTTGGTTAGTCTGGAATTTCCTTGAACATGTTTTAGAATTATGGTTTCATAAAATGAGCGGGAATTTAATTTTTTTAAAGTGACAGTTAAGATGGAAAGATCATACTTAAAAAAATTTAAATTTATTAACATTTCCGCAATTCTAAATGATTTTCATTTTATGTATAGCTATCTTTATTCATTAAAAACGGTGCACAATAAAGGAAGTCTAAACTTTAAGGTAGACTTCGTTGACTACGTTGAACAGTAATTTTTTTTTCTTTCTTTTTTTGCAAAATTATAATTTTTTGTTTCATTTAATGTTCTTAACCTTTAAGCAGGTTTCTTTTTTAAAAAACATTAGAACTGCGTTTCTAAGCCTGTTTATTGAGAAGTTCCACTGATTTTTATATTTGCATTCACATAATCTTTACTGCTCTTTTTATCTTTAAATGTTATTTTCTTTAATTCTGATGTTTGATGGAATTGTATAATAAAATATCGTATGAATTAAAATCTGATGCATATTTTTTACTCAAATTCGGCATTATAATTTTTCAAAACGTTTTGCAGTTCCTGAACTAAAGAATAAGTTATCTATTCATTTAGAAATATTTTATAGTTTTTTCTTCATTGTTTTAAAATGTGAAAAAAAAATTAAATATTATTGTTACGCTTCAGTTGAACCCCTATATTTAAAGAGTGCGTGGTGACCCATTAGACGAGTGGTGCACTGAGGCCCCCAGTGTATCAATCGGCTGGTACCTAGTAACTTGACTTGTTAGCCTGCTAGGGATCAAGCGAAGGGGTTACTCCTTGGGCATGGCGTTAATGGTGGTCACTGTCCCCGGGGTAACTCCGAGCGTATAGGTTCCGACCAGTGCTAAGGTAAGCGCCGAGGCTGGAAGTGAGCAGAGCCGGTTGCTGCCTTCCCTTGTTGGGCACCGTGGTGGGTGGCACCGTCTGGCCCGAAACCCTGTCCATATCGCATGGGGCTCTTAAAAACTCTTGAAACTCTTTCTTCAGTGGGCAACGAAAAAATTCTTAAAAAATAACTGAAAAATACTTTGATCACTTTTTTGTTTTGAAACGAGTATCTGAAACGAAAGAAACATTCCCTTCTGTTTCTCCGTTCCTTGTTGAAAAGGCTGTTTCTGGAACTTTAGGTGAAGTTTCATCAGTAAAAAAACTTCATTCTGGTCACTTGCTTGCCGAAGTTGCTTCCTGTCAGCAAGCAAAACAAATCTTAAAGTTGAAAGCTTTGGCTACAATCCCGATTATAGCAAGTTCCCATACTTCTCTTAACTCTTCCAAAGGCTTTATAACATGTGGTGAAATGTTACATGATTCAATCGATGTAATTACAAAAGGGCTTAAGGCCGAAGGAGTGACACATGTAAGCCGTATTTTCATTCGACGGTATCGACAACTCCTTCCAACTAAACAACTTGTTCTGACCTTAAATACGCCAGCTTTACCGGAATCAGTAAAAGCAGGGTGCATGAAGTCGCCTGCAAGGCCTTTTATTCCTAACCGTCTAAGATTCTATCAATGCCAACGATTCGGACACTCAAAAACTAACTGCCGAGGGACACTCACTTGCTCCCGTTGTGCAGAGAAAGGACATGACAGTCAGCACAGCACCGCGCAGAAAAAATGCTTAAACTGCAGCGGGGATCACACTTCATTTTCTCGATTATGTCCTCATTGGAAATTGGAAAAAGATATAATATCAATTAAAACTAAAGAACAAATTTCATATTCGGAGACTAAACGCAAAATCATCTCACAAACACCTACACCGGGCGTTAGTTATTCAACTGCAGTGAAACGATCATACTGTGAGAATTTTTCATGCAAAAATTGCTCAAAATTTGCAATTTAAACAAATACTCCAGTAAAACCACTTGATTCTGACCCAGATCCGTTCACAAACAGTGCTCCAGAAGTTAATGAATCCACAAAACGCAAATCAAAATCCAAATCTCAACGTTCGCTTAAATTAAAGCTTTCAAAACGTGGACATACACAGCAAATGATATCTGAACACTTTGCAACAAAGTTTAAAAAATTAAGTAATTAATGTTCTGTGGCTTTGGGATTGGCGAACAAAGGTAGTGTAAAAAGAGACTTGACCTCTCTCTTTGGAGGCAAGCCCAACAATCCCGCTCTTATTAAACTCCGTCCATCTGAAGAGGATAAAGATGAGCTCGAAATGAGTTGTGAACCTCAGCAACTCAAGTTACTGATTCAATTGTCTTTCAAACAAAAAACCTCTCTTAATGGGCACCTTCCTTTCTTGGAATTGTCACGGCATTCGGTCAAAATTAAATGACATCAAGAGCATTTTTAACTCTTTTCATCCTATCTGTTTGGGTGTTCAAGAAACTTTCTTGACACCTAATATTCCGATAAAATTGCGAGGTTATAATTAAACTAGGAAAAATAAAGACAGAGGAGTTCGCAATTCTGGTGGTGTCTGTATCTTCACATCTAATTTATATCCA
The DNA here is from genome assembly GCA_026543055.1 of Argiope trifasciata. Taxonomy (NCBI): domain Eukaryota; kingdom Metazoa; phylum Arthropoda; class Arachnida; order Araneae; family Araneidae; genus Argiope; species Argiope trifasciata. The sequence goes on from JAPMOQ010066034.1 coordinate 4,590, forward strand.
AGTATACCTATTACTTTATACACGTCTCTACAGGCTGTGACTGTGCAGGTTCACACCAGAACATTGGTCACAGTCTGTTGTGTCTATTTACCACATCATGATGCAATCTTCCAGAAAGATCTCGATAACTTTATAGACCAGTTTCCTTCTACTTTCGTCTTATTCTGTTGAGAGTCTGCATGTTGTTTGTAACCAGCTATCTCTTTGTTTAAGGCGGCAAAAAATATCTGCCTTGTATTACTTAGGCTCAAAATCTGCTCCAAGACATCCTATAAGCCAAATGACTTTGCCAGTTAGTCTGCGCCGACTTCATGATACTCGGCTCTCTCAAATTATGCCTCTTTGTGAGAATAAAAAAGCTCTTATAAGATTTGGATTTTGAAAATGTGGGTATTAAATCTATTTATTGTTAGTTCCCTCCTTGGGATATACCACAAATTACTTTTTTGAATCCCTTTACAGGATTTGATAAGTCATTAACAGCCCCTATTATTTTTCAGCAGCTACCATCGGTACTCTTCCTTCGTTCCAATTTATACGGATGGCTCAAAATTAGATGGACATGTTGGTTGTGGCATAATTTTTTCATCTGATACATTTGGCTATCGTCTGCATAACTTTTCCTCAGTATTTACTGTTGAGCTATTGGCAATACTCTGTGCTTTAAGGAGAATTTCACCTTCTTCTCAAAGAAAATTTATAATTTATACCGATAGCATGAGCGCACTAGAAGCACTTTATCACTACCACAACCAAATACATCCCATTGCTCTCCGTATTCTATATACTTTACGTCCCCTAGAGAATGAGGGTTTAAAAATTATTTTTTGCTGAATTCCGAGTCATGTGGGTATCACTGGTAATGAAAAGGCGGATTCTGCTGCAAAGTTGGCATCGGTTACCTCGAACCAAGGACTTCCGTATTCTGATGTGAAGAAGTCCCTTCATTAATCACACTTTCATAACTTGGCAGAACAATTGGTATTTGCAGATCCACAACAAATTGCATGCTGTGAAACCCAACATTGGATTATGGTCTGTTCTTCCTATATGAGGGATAGATGTCAAGTTGACCCGCCTCCGTTTAGGACATACTCGCTTGACGCACAAGTATCTCGTTTTGAGTGAAAGGGTACCGGTGTTCCAGACTTGTAACGTTGATTTAACTATCAAGCATATTTTAATTGAATGCTCACGTTTTAACTCATATCGATTACACTTTTTAAATTCATTATCATTTACTCAAAGAGACTTCATTGGCTTTTATACAAGTATTTAACTATTTCTTTTGCTGCTTACTCGCCATTTATTCATTGAATGTTTTAACAATTTTTTGCAAAATCCGTTATTTAAACTTTTATTTGGAAATTTTAAACTTTTGAAAACATTTTATATCATCTGAATGTGTGTACTTTTACTTTATTTTAGACATTTTAATGTTTGGTTCTTTATATCACGTAGCATTTCAAACCATTCGCTTGGCGCAGTTTGGCCAATGATGGCTCTTGCTTCAAAAAAAATCCAAATAACCAACCAACCTCTATTTAAAGAATGAATGGAAATGCAGTTTATTTTTAGTTCAAAAATTGACAATATATTTCTTAAATTTTATGCAAAATTTTAAGCAGATTTTTTGATTAGCCTCGGAATTAGAAGATTTTTGCTTTGTACTACTTTTTAGCCCCCCAAAAACACCCTTATTTTCCAATTTTTAAAAAAGGTTTTAGCGTTTAAGTGCTGTATTTTAGTTTCATAGATGTTTTAACAATCTTATTTATGCAAATATTCAAAAACTATCAATTTTCTAGTGTTCCTTAAAATATTAATCCCAAGCCTACATTAAGTATCCTTGACCCAATGATTTATTTATATTCAAAAAACGATCTAATATTTTTTTTTACTAATTGTGTGTAGTCTTCCCAATGAAAGATGCTACTTCCTTATAGAGTGTCTAAAATATTTTTAACTTAGAAACTTTGGCAAGTAATAGGGCAAATTTAAATGCAAAATTCCTATATGTGTTTCTAAATATTTTAAAGTTTCGAAATATATCTTGAAAACAATGTAATTTAAAAGTTTTGAACTTCTTTTGACAGTCTTGATGATTTTAATTTGATGCACCAAATTTCAGTCAAAATTCTCCTAGTTTAGTACTTAAGAAATTCATTTCATTTATCACGTATTTATCGTTTGTGCTTAAATCTTCCTTATCTAAATTATACAACAAAACAGCGTTAATGTTTCAATGTCCCGTAATTATTTTCAATTTTATGGCTGCCTCCTTCTAACTTCCCAGGATTTTTAGTTAGAAAGGCAGAATCGATGAAAGTACGAACAATTATGGTTTGATTCGCAATCTTTATCTAAATTACCCGCTCTTTTACACTGAAAGAAAATTGATTTTTACCAGGAATTTCTTGAATAATGAAAACACTAATAAATAGAAAACTATTTGAAAGACACATTTGGATAGAATACGCAGTTGAAGCAGTCACCATTATTGCACCTACGTATAACTAAAATTAGAAATGACACAAAAAATCTATTTTACAATGAAGTGTAAACTGTCATATTGTTTTGATATGCTCTGCATTCATGTTACGTTATCTTGGTCTGCGTCTACTTTTATGACTTTTTTGTTTTGTAGAAAATCTTTATAAAGAATAGAAGAAATAAATAATCAAGAGTTTTTGTTACAATTTTGATGATGATGTCGTGTCCGTGTTTCCACGGATAGGGGATGCAGTAGCTTCTGAGGGTAAAGACCCCTCAGCACCCAGAGGGCAGAAGCCTGACTGGTAGCTCAAATGAAGATGACACACACATTCGTTTGCACAACCCCTTTTTACAGGAGGGAACATTTACACGCTTCACAGACAGAACACAAAGTAACAACCATGCCCGAACCGGGACTCGAACCCGGGACGCCCAGATCACGGGGAAGACACGTTACCCCTGTGTCAGGACGCCGGCCAACAATTTTGATACAGTATCTTATAAAGGAAAATTATCAGAGCGCGCTATATTATGTTAATATGAGCGAAAATGAAAGCTATAATATCCCATTGAATTAAAATGCAAATATGAATGAGTATGACTAAGTTAAGTGATATTCTGCCTAGACACTGAAGATCCTGTTGAAGATATTCGCTTTGTTACTCTATCCTTATAAAAAGGAGTGTTAGATTAAAATCTTCATTCTACCAAAATCGTTACATAACGTTACTAATTCCATTCAGCTGTAATTTTGAATTCGGTTTGATAATTTTGTAAAAACTGGGAACCATTTTAAATAGATAGATTAGAAGAAGGTAGGTATAAGTAAAACGACATTAATAAACGCATATAGTATTAACACATTAATAAAATTTTCATTCCTACTCTAATAATTCATATTTAAATACCTTCAGTTGATAGAAATTCCTAAAGTCAATAATACCTTCATATGCTTTGGAACGCATAAATTTGTCTTACTTACTCTCAAAAAATGGTACGGATTATATTCATACCTCCAACACACGAAAGCACGCACAGTCATACATACACATACTTTAAAAATTAAAACAGTATTTCATGTATGTAAAGCATAAAGAGGGAAAATGCCAATTCATTCGTATCAGCAATAATTAATGTTTGATTATTATATGCTTTTTAATTTATAAAAAAAAAAGATCAATACTACTCTGAACATGTCATACAAAATGCACTAAAACATTCAACTGTATGTACGTTAAACAATTAAGCATTATTTATTAATCATAGGGCAAATACAAATTTGTTTCAACTGATTTACAGAAAAAAACTTCCAAAAACTATTTAAATTAGAATCGTTAAGAATTTGCAAGTTAGAGGACTAAATACATATTCAGTAAAATTCAAATTTATCTTTGGAATTTGGACAAAACTGAGGACTCTTAATCTGCAAAAGTTTTTCTTCTGGTTTCCACCGATACAAAGTTCCGAACATAAATCCATCAAAATAAATCCGACCATATATCTGAACCAAGAATCCTCGTATTCCTGTGGATAATATAGTCTAAAAAAAGATATTGCTTCCATCGGGAATTACATGCTTTCGGAATGGGAAATTCCCTAGCCAGAAGAGAATGAAATGCAGACAATGGTTATTGCAGCTGTCGACGTCTCTTGTCTAAAAGAACAAGACACAAAGGGGGCCCTCAAGAGCATTTAATGTCCTAAAGACTTCAAAGTCAAAGAAAGACATTTATTCGGAAACTTATTATGCACCTGTGTAAATACAAGATCAAAGTATGTAAGTGAATCAAGCAGATTGGCTATGTTCAAGGTTATAGTGACACTTCATTTAAGGGAAATGTCTGGAAGAACTCTTCTCTTGCAATTGCCTGAATTTAGAGTCGTTTCTATAGACTTATTTTACTAGTTGTTGTTTTTTAAATTAGGAAAGTATTTGGGGCTTACAAGAAATTGTGATAATAGTGTAAGCGTAAAAGGAACTTTTTATTAAATTAAACCTTATTTATTGAATTGTTCTATGGATCATCTGCGCGCTATTTTTAGTAAAACATCATCATAAAATTACTTTTTCAAATAATATAGCGTCATCAAATTAAAATAAAATTATATTAGAGCTAGAAGTGAATATGTTTAACGAAATATGTTAAACAAAGCATGAATATGTTAAACAAGTCACAATTCACTAAACAAACGTAATTCTTTTTGACTGGTCTTACCTTTATATTCAAAATACATAAAAAAAATTAGGAAAAATAATATAATTTTTTTTTCAAATGTGAGGTACTTCCCCTCATAAACAAGAATACTATTTTAAAGATTGCTACTTGATAAAGATTTTAAAAATTATTTAATTTTAAATTGAAAAGGAACTTCCACCAATGTAGCTTGTAATTTATTTCATTTTAAATGATATGAACTCATTTATGAAGAATAATTTTATAGTAATTTTTAATCTATTCATATGTTCTAGATATTACTTTAATTTCATATATCTCAGCAGCATTGCGATAGTATGTTAATTAAATATGAATAATCATTAAAAAGCAATATAATATAATGAGCTAAGAATGGAAATTAAAATTATACACTTTATTATCAATATATTATGTACATTTATTTTTAAAAATACAAATATTTCATTTTTACTTTCTTTGATGTAATAAATAAAATTGCAAAAAGAATAATGTAATTGAAATCTACAAATTTAAATTAATGATATAGAAACAAAAGTATTTCTTTCAAATGAAACACTAGCTTTCTGTTTTAAAATAAATTTTTACGCTGTTCTTTTCAAGGAAGAAAAGTTATTTTTCAAACAAAAAATTAATTTTCTTTAAATAGTATTAAAATAATAACAGAGATTCTATTATTTATTTACAATGCTTTAAAAATGTTAATTTTAGAGTGAAAAATTTTTTAAACTATAGAAAAAAATCTATTCAAATTTAAATCTGTTAAAAGCTTTTCCACTAGTTTATTCTTCAAAGAAGGGCCAAATAAATATAAAAAATTCTTAATTTTCTTTTAAAAACTAAAATTAAATTTTCAGAATGTTTCATTCTCAGCACTTGAATTAAGACTAAAATACATTTAGAGAGTCTGCACAAAAAATATATAACCCTTTTTTAAAAAAAAATCAGTTCAATCTTTTTACGATCAGTGCATTATAAAAGGAAAATAATATTTTTATCAAAATTCTAAAGTTGATAACAAAAACATGAAAGTGCCTATATGATTAAATTTCAATCGTATTTATGATATGCTAGTTGATATACATAGCAATGCTCGAAATTAAAATTTCATAATAAACTTTTAAGCGTAAAACCGTCTTTTGTATAATATAGATCTCAAAATTCTTATAAAGACAAAGCATTGAAGAAAATAAAATTTATTTAAAAAATGCAGTACAGAGTTCCAAAGAAGTAGCAATAACTCATCTTATTTGAGAATCATCTGTGTTAAATTTTCAAAAGGATTAATATCAATCAAAGTAAAATTGGCAAAAATTGAAGTTGTTATCACTGAAAAAGTAAATTTTTTCATTTTAAGATGGTATAAATTGTTTAGGAATAATTTCTTTCCAAATTCTTGAGGGAAAAGAAGACAAAATATGGGTTGGGAAAGATGTGTTCCACTAGTTCAAAAAAGATTCTCTTTCCTTGCCTCCGTTTAAACGCTTGATTTCTATCTACTTATAGGTACTATTAAATCATTACATTGAGACTAATGGAAACTTGGTAAACAGATATGCACAGAAACACACATTAAAAAAAAATTGTGATAGTGTAGTTCAAAGTTAACATTAATTTTAAAACTTTTATTTTTTTAAATTAATGATATTTGCATAAATAGTGTGTAGTGATGAAAAAGTCATTGGAATTGTAAAAGTTCAAACTTTAATATGGTACAAAAAATGTTATCCTTGAATTATTTACTTTGAAATTACTGTGGAAAAAAGGTGGCAATTTGCTTAATATCTAATTTATTGAATAGTTAATTAATTTCTGAACTGTGAAAAATATGGCATTCGTTCTCGAGTTATGCAAAATTTGGTTGAATTCGATACAATTGTTTGGGAAATGTGAACACGCATAAGACATATATAACCCTGCAGGGGCTCACCTATTATAGGTGAGTACGGGTGTTCCAATACCGAGGTACCCAGAGAACTTTACTCCCTATCAGTTTATTCTCTTCTCCACCTTCTGCTGTTTTCTTGATCCTTCCATCCCTCGAGGGTAGGCGAGGGAGCTCTCCATGAGAAGCTATCGCCACTCTGTTTGCTTCCTGCTTCTCATGGACAATACCATCACGTGTTTGCCGTGAGTGGCGACCCATTAGACGGGCGGTGCACTTTAATCCCCGGTGCTTAAATCGGCTGTTTGCTGGCCACCTAAATGGTTAGTTTGCTAGGGATCACGCGAAGGGGTTACTCCTTGAGCTTGACGTTAAGCGTGGTCACTGTCCTGGGGGTAACTCCCAGCGTATAGGTACCAGTTAGCGTTATGATATGTGCTGAGGCTAGGTACAACTAGAACCAGTTACTGTAATCTCTTGTAAGGCTCTGTGGTGGGTGATGCCAATGGGCCTAAATCCTTTGTAATGTTGAATGGGCAAATCCAAAACGGCTCCCTTCAGTGGGCAACAAAAGAATTATACTTCTTCATTACCTCATTTTGATCATTTTTTAATCAAAAGAATTTCTTCGAACAATGAGACCTTCCATAATTTTACACCTTTTCTCGTTGAAAAGGCAATTATTGGTACACTTGGTACTGTATCGTCGACACGGAAGTTAAATTCTGGTGATTTGTTTGTTAAAGTGAGTTCCTGCAAGAACAAATGCTGAATAAGAAAACATTGGGGACAATATCTGTAAGCGTAAGTGCTCATGCTACTTTAATTTCTTCAAAAGGTATTATAACGAGTGGCGAACTGTTTAACGATTCCATTGAAAAAATTACTTCTGAACTGAAACATGAAGGAGTAACTCATGTACGTCGTATAACTATCCGGCGGAATGGACAAATCCTTCCTACTACGCCCTTTATTCTCACGTTTAAAAGCCCTAAATTACCTAAATCAGTGAAAGTCAGCTATATGAAATTGACTGTTAGGACATATATCCCAAATCCACTCCGATGTTTCCAACGCCAGCTTATCGGTACTCTAAATCCAGCTGCAGCGGCTCTCTCACCTGTGCCTTCTGTGGAGAAAAAGGTCATGACGACCAATAGTGCTCTGCGCAGGGAAAAGTGCGTTAACTGTGATGGTAACCACAGTTCCTTTTCTTGGTTCCTTATTTCTTGGTTCCTTCACAGCTCCTTTTTTTCGAACTTGCCCCCGTTGGATATTAGAAAAACAGATAGTATCGGTCAAATTCAAGAAAGATATTCCCTACACTGAATCCAGGCCAAAATTACTTTCTCAGACATCAACACCAGGCGTGACTTAGCCTCTATTGACAAAAAACAATTTTGCGTAAATTGCTCCTGTGTAAATTGTGCGCAGAATATGCCGAAACTTCCAACAAAAGTGTCAGATACAGAATCTGAAAATTCTGTAACCAGTGCCTCTGATCCCAGTAAACTGGAAAAACCTCAACGCAAAGATAAACCTAACAAGGCCTTAAAACTTAAGATTTCAAAAAGTTCTTCTTCAAAAAATGAAAAAGTCAACTAAAAGTAACTAAGTCCACTCTGTGACTCGCTAGTCAGGAAAAAGTCTTGTAGGACTCGTCATTTATCTTTGGTGGCGAGCCCTAAAGTCTCGATAGCATTTCACTTCATACATCTAAAGAGGTTGATAATAACCTCTAAATCAGTTGCGATTTGTCGCCAACTTCATCTAATGCTCCAACCATTTCTTTTAAAACAAATATTTCTTAATAGGTTTTTGTCTTTAATGGAACTGTCGGGGCATTCGTCCCAAATTAACTGAAGTTAAGATAATTCTTAACAAATTTCATCCCGTTTGTTCTGCCTTCAGGAAACATTCTTCAAAATAAACATCCCACTTAAATTACGGGTATACAATACTGTCCGGAAGGATAAAAAAACAGCTCTCATAATTCTGGGTGAGTGTACATTCTAGCCTCCAAATCCTTTCCGAGAACTCCGCTCTCACTCCATACTGATTTGCTAGCTGTTGCTGTTCAGGTGTCAGCATGATCTTTAATTACAATCTGAAGTATCGATTTACTTCCTAAAACTTCTGTACGTATTACAAGATCTTGACAATCTAGTGGACCAGCTTCCTTCACCTTTTATTATACTTGGTGATTTCAATAGACATAATATTTTGTGGGTTTCGAATAGAACAAACTCTCGTGGAGGACAGATTGAGCAGTTTATTGTCAATAACTGTCTGTTTACTTAACAACAAAGAGAAAACATATTTCCACGAACCCACACGTAGCTTCCATACTTTTGATTTGGCCATATGTTCTCCCGAACTTCTGCCATTGCTAAACTTTAGTATTAGTACCAATTTATATAATAGCGATAATTTTCCTATTAGTGTCTCTCATGCTTATAGTGGCGATGCGACCTATTGTCCTTCGCATTTTCTACTCCAGTGGACAAACTGGACGAAATTTTAGCAACTAAAAGATATCACTGAGACTATTATCAATATCACAGATATTACAGAAGCTGTTCAAAATATCATCGACATTATAATCTGGGCTGCAACTTCCACTATTCCAAAGAGTCCCTCATGTCTAAGAAAATTTCACAGACCATGGTAGAACGAAGCCTGTTTTGATAGTCATAAAATCAGAAAAGCTATGGAACAATTTTCGAAGAACCTTCTACGGAGAACCTCGTTGCTTTTAAAACAGCCAAAGCACTACCTCGCCGCATACGTCGTCGTAGTCTGAGGGAATCGTGGATTAAATTTATATCCTCTATCACATCCTCTACATCAAGCAAAGTTCTGTGGAAAAAAATAAAGGCTACTAATGGTATATACCATAACTCTTCCATTCCTGTTTTATCCAGAGAGAATGTGAAGTATTCTGCCCCATTAGATATAGCCAACATTCTTGGACAAACATTTGCGCAAGTTTCCGCGTTTGACTCTTAAAGGCCTGATTTTCTGGTAATTAAGAATCGCGCGGAACGGTTGCCTTTACGTTTTAATGACCGAAATACCTTTCAATACAATTATGAGTTTCTGATGTTTGAGCTAGAATCAGCATTATCTCATGTCCATGATACTAGTACCGGGCCTGATGGAATTACTTATTACATGCTTCGTCACTTGAACACCACTGTTATCTGTTATTGCTTTTCAACAGAATATGGATTGAACAGAAGTATCCTTCATAATGGCGAGACGCTATTGTGGTCCATATCTTGAGAAAGAAACTTCTAATCCTCTGAACTACCGACCTATTGCATTAACAAGTCTCTGCAAGACCTTTGACCGAATTGTCAATGCTCGACTCGGATACGAATTGGAGAAACAAGGATGCCTCTCCCCTTTGCAGAGAAGATTTCGGTAGAGGTAGATCTACATTTGATAACCTCGTTTTGCTGGAAACCCATATACGCAAAGCATTTGTTAAAAGGAATAACCTGATCTCCCTTTTCTTCAATATAGAGAAAGCATATGACCGTACATAGAGCTTTGGCATACTCTCAACTCTTTTTAACTTTGGCTTTAGATGAAACCTGCCCATAATTTAACAGAACTTTTTATCACATCGGACCTTCAGAGTTCATGTTGAGAACTTTCATTCGAATCATTTTATTCAAGCTGAGGGGTTTCACAAGGAGTGTCCTCAGTGTCACCCTTTTTACTATGCATCTTAGTAGGATTTTATCTAATTTGCCTTCATCTACCCATGCGAGTCTTTACGTCAATGATTTGCAGATATCATGTCAAGGAAGCAATATGAATCTCATTGAGAGACAACTACAGAATGCCGTGAATAAATTGGTAACATGGTGCAATAACAACTTGCACAACATCTCTCCAGAGAAGAGCTGATGTGTCCACTTCTCCCGAAAGAGAAACATTCACTTAGATCCAATCATTAACATTGAAAATATTCCAATTGTTGTAGTGATTGAATATACGATTACGATCTTCGATCGCAAGCTGATTTTTCTTCCGCATATTTTACACTTGCAAAAGAAGTGTGAGAAAACATTAAATATATTGAAGGTGCCCCCCAAAACATCATAAGGTGTTGATCTAAGCTCTTGACTCCATGTTTACCAAGCACTCATTCTTTCTCGAATTGATTATGGATGCATGGTGTATGACTCAGCACGTCCAACAGCGCTGCGTCGATTAGACAACATACATCATACTGCTCTGATAATATGTACCGGAGCATTTCGCATTTCGCCAATAGAGAGCTTGTACTTCATATGTCACCAGTTATCTCTTGATTTAAGGCTTAAGAAATTATCAGTTTTGTTGTATTTTCGCATGCAGTCCACGCCTCGTGATCCTTTTTGTCACAACAAATTTCCAATTGGTGTACGCAGACTTTACTATGCCCATCCCTCTTGCATTCTATCATTATCTGAAAGAACCAAATTGATATTGCACGACTTGGATTTTCGCAATGTAACAGTCAAAGTTCATAACCATTTTATTTTTCCACCATGGGATATCCCGCAATATTCGTTCCAGAATCCATTTTTCTGTTTCGATAAGTCATCAACTGCTCCTGTAGTGTTCCAACAACTCTTTTTACTTCTTCGTAATTAGTATTCTCTGTTTGTGCCAATTTTCATGGATGGCTCGAATTCAGCTGGACATGTTGGTTTTGGTATCATACTGCCATCTGATATACTGAGTCACCGACCTCATAATTACTGCTCTGTTTATACCGCTGAGTTGATGGCAATTTTTTGAGAATATATCATCATACCAGAAAATATCATCTTTGTCACAACGTAGTTTTATTATGTATTCCGATAGCATGAGTGCTTTTTAATCGCTATCAAATTACAATAAGCAGATACATCCTATGACTACTCGCATTTTATTCACTTTACGTTTATTGGAAAACAGTGGTTTTAATATCATCTTTTGTTTGGTTCCTAGTCATGGGGACATTTCAGGTAATGAAAAACCTGACTCTGCTGCAAAATCTGCGATGCCCATCTTAAGGACCTGACTTCCATTCTGTGACATTAAAATTTCACTATGCCGCTATATAATTTTTTCCTGGCAAGAGTCATGGAATAAGCAGACGCATAATAAGCTACATTATATAAAACCTACAATTGGTTTCTGGCCTGTTCTACGTATACGCGACATGGATGTGAAGTTGATTCGTCTCGCATAGGGCATACAAGTTTCACTCATAAGCATCTTATATTAGGCCAAAATCCGCCTATTTGCAACAGCTGCCAAGTACATTTTACTATTTCTCATATTTTAATTGGATGTTCTGTTTATAATACTTATCGTGTTTAATTTTTTAATTCATCTTCTCCAACATTACAAGATTTTATGGGTGAAAAATACCACCCAAGCATTTTTTAATTCTTAAGATCTATTGTCTTTTTCTCTTGCATTTAGCAGTTTTTTTTATCATGTGAAGCATTCCTTTATCAGGTTCATGTACATTGCATTCTTATATGAATCATTAATTTATATTTTAAATTGCCGAAATATGTTAATTTTCCTTTCTTAAGTCATATTTTCGAAATTTTATCTTTACATCTCTGTGTTTATAATTTCATCAGTGAGTGTGACTTTTTGAAAAATATCATTTATCCGCTTATCACTTGATTGGCGCAGTATGGCCAGAATTGCCTCTTGCGCCATAAAACAAAACCAACCAACCAAAAGACACACACACACACGCACACACACGCACACGCACACACGCACACACACACACACACACACACACATATATATATAAACACGCATAACCTCAATGGCTTTCATTTATAGTAAGATATAGTAGCTATAAAATAATTGATAGCTAAAACTAATTAACGGAATGGTATCAAATTGCATACTCTGAAACACAAAATGTAACAAGACAAGAGAAAAAGAGTTCTGATATAATACCTTGTATAGAATGGTGTAACTACCAAGTTAAAATTACAATCTTAATGCCGATTAATAAAAGGATGTTTTTATGAGTTTCATATTGCATGCCAATCATTTCCTTACTGGCATTTTTTATCTTTCGAAAATTAATGACATTTTGCTTACTTCGTTTTCTATGCTTTCGGATTGAAATCTATTCTTTTCTCTATTTTTGTGTTTATTTTTGCAAAAGGTATTTGCTGGGGTTTTTTTTTTAGAATACATTTCCCCATACCTTCGACAGTATATATGTAAAATTTAGTTTGATTTCAATAATTATACTTAAATGCCTATAAAGCTATTTTACAATCACTTTTTATATTATTTTTTATTGGATGCTTTTAAATTTCTTAATTTTTGAGTAATGTTTTTTTTGTTATGATTTTTACTGTGAATTTGTATCCTTTTTTATCAAATCTAGGACCTCAAATTTTTACTATTTTTGTTTATACTTCCACATTTTTGATTTTAAAAATGTATTTTAACCTTTTAATACGCTGATAAAACAATTCCAAATTATTAGAGTTACTTAAAAGCTCTTTGTTTATTAAAATACTCTGTTTTCATCGGAATTCAGAACAAAATTTCAGAGTTCAATGAAAAATCGATTACATTCTCCTATCCTTGCACTCATTACATATACGAAGATAAGCAAACGCTTTTAATCCAATATTTAAAAATAGAGACAAATAATTTAAAGGGAAGTATTAGAATTTATTTTTCTCCGAAAACACCTTTTTAATCCTTGGAAATATTAAGCTAAATAACGTTTTCAGGGAATATTTCAAAAATAAATTACTCCTTTAATTTTTCCATGACTTTAATGGTTTGTTTCAAGGAAATGAATACAGAATTAAGAAATGTATTGTGAAATCAACTTTCTTCAAAGAAAATGTTACAGAGAAAATAAAAAAAGGTCCTTACTCTCATAAAAAATCGAAAGAAATTTCAAATATAAAATTTAAGGAGAGAAATAAAATCCAAACTTAAATAACTGATAAAATCTATTGCTTTTAAAGCCCAAAACATCTTTTTAAATATAGTTTGACTAGTTGAAAGTTTCATAATATAATTTCAATATATGAATCCAAATCTAACCGAAAATGTAGCTATTAATTTCGATAATGGTTACTATTAATTTTTTAATGTAATTTCAACTAAAAAATAATTTTAAAAAGTATTCTCCCCACATGCTTCGGAATGAAAATTTAATTAAATTAACATGCTAACTGATCAGTAAGATCTGAAAATATTAAAGCATTTTATTGTCATCAAAAAGGAAATATAAAAAATTTTAAACTTCTAATAGATCAGGAAATGAGTTAAGAGTTCATTACAAAATTTTATCTTTATAACAGGTTTGCTGTCGCCTGATATCATGACCATCTATCTAATTAGATGCCCCCTTCTTTGCTGTCCTTAAACTGCCGTAGTGAAAGTGTCATCTAATAACACAGATAATTTGGTCCTAGAAAAGACGAGTTATCTCGTAGTTGGCAGCCAACGTGATAAAAAGGAAACACGTCAAATTGAATAAGAGTGTATAAAAATTAAACATAATTGTCAGAAAAAAATTCAAATTTAAGGGTATAAAAAATCCTGCTATTGTGGATATTACATCAAAATTGATTATTAATATCATAAAAGTATGGCAAGTTTAGTTTAATTACATTAACGTCCCGTTTAAAGCAATACTAGGGCTATTTTGGAACAGACCTCGCAACTTTGAACCAAGATCAGATGACGAGGACGACACCTGAACTGGCATCCCCTCTCCACACCACACCACACCAGTGGGAGGACGTTTGGCCTGACAGATTTAACGTGCAAGGGACCCCCTCACACGACGGTTCTTCGGTGCAATCGAGTCTCGAACCTGAAACCCTTCGGTTCCGAAGCCGAGACTTTACCACTAGGCCACCACGGCCTACCTTTAGATTTAAGGCGTAAAAAAATTGTCAGCCTGCAATTTATTCCGTACAAAATCGTTTCCTAGTCCTCCCATCTCCAATATAACGTTACCAGTTAGTCTTCGCAGACTATATGATGCGCGTCCCTTACACATTCTTTTATTGAACTAGAGAATGAAAGTAATTCTGCATGACTCGGGCCTTCCAAATGCTATCATTAAGACTGAAGATTTTCTATGTTTCCCCCTCTGGGTCGTCCCACAATTTTCTTGCATGAATCTCTTCGTAGGATTTGATAAATTGTCAAATGTTCCAGTTATTTTTAAAAGCTTGTTTTTGCATCACCTTCCGTTTCCGAAGCCGAGTCCTTACCACCAGAACTACGTGGCCCCTAAACCTTTCCTGAATCGTATTTTTAAGAGCTATTTTCCTAATCAGGGGGTAGATTTTTGTCGATTTATTTTTTTAAAAAAATATTTCACAATCCATTGAATACAATAGATGGAAGAAGCAGCAATATTGAAGACAAAATATACGTTACCTAATACAATTTTGTAAACATTCGAGATTTTTTTGGCGGGGGCATGGGTATCAGGAAGTCCATAATTAACATATTTAACTACTAATAATCATGCTGTTCCATTGCTTAGAAATAATAATACTTCCTAAAATTTCCAGAACTTACTGAATTACGAAAAAGTGTGTAGATTCAGGTGGTGTTTCCATAAAGTACAGATACTGTCCAAATATACATTTTTTGACACATATCATTCAAAGATGCAAATATAAATTACTATTTTGTGTTTTCCTCTAGTGCCTTCATCGCTGAACTTGTTTAAAATCAAGAGAAACAAGATGGTAGTAGAGGTCTGGAATACTAAGTTTGGCAGATAATTTGACATTAAGAGAATTCTGTGCTCTGATGCCATAACTTAATAGAGCCTTCAATTTGGTTTTTCCTCTAACTGGAAATTTTGAATGCTTTTAATTCCAAGGTATGAGCTTGTGTTCTTAAATTGGTTAAAACCAGCCCTAGTTAGTCTCTTTATGATATTGAATGAGATGGAAAGTAGAATAATTCCTTTGCACGTGAAAAATATTTTTATACATTATAAACTTTTGAATATAGCATGTAACATACATGTAACAGTGGTATAAAGTAAGGGTGTATAAAAAGAAAATTACTAACTTAATTACACGTATATGATTCCTTTAAGGATTTATAAAAATACAAATAAATGCTGTTGCACATTATGAAGAAATGTCGCATTTGCGCATGTAAATATCAGTTACAGTTTTAACTTGGGAAATTCACAAACATCACTTAAATCTTCACTTTCCTAAAATAAAAGATAAAGAAAGCTTACTTCATACTGCAAAAATAATATCTTGGGTGAAAAGGATTTTTTTTTTCTTTTCACACAGTCATCGGCACAATTACAAGCAAGAGAAATAAATGAGCAGAGAACCTTCAAAACATTATTTTTTTTGTTCCTGAAAAATCCCCATAATAAATGCTCTCAATTATTCTTAGAAATATTGGAGGTAAGTTTGGAAGAGGTAATAGTTGGTCCCATAAGGTTTGTGTTATTTTCAACACTAATTTACTTATTATCTTGATTTAGATGAAGAATATTTCTGGGATATCAATTTACCGAAAAGTAGGCCATAGTCTAAATCCAGAATGTTTTAACATTCTTATTAAAAGTGTCTAAGGTCAATTTTTATTTCGGAAAGATAATCACTATAGTCATATATCAGAGTACAGATGAGATATTGATACTATTATAAGATGAATGAATTACCATGCTAAGCAGACTAACTTTTTATATTTCTGTTTCACCATAAAATGATAAGAAGTTTTTACAAAGAATGTCTGTTTTAAAATTAGATCATCTCATAAAAAGACTGTGTCTTGCGAAGATATATAAATATTACTAGAGTACGAAGTATTTATTTCGGATTAAGGTGTACGTACACACTTGAAACTTCGAAAATCGTTCAAAATATCGAACATTTTTATAGCTTCAAAATGTTCTCTGATCATTTAGCTTTCAAACGATACCAAGATGTTGTCAATATTCTTAATATTTCTCTTGTTATGAGGACTTTTCTTAAGGTACTTTCACTAAAAACTATAGTTTCGGTTTTTTTTAAAACTCATTGTATGATGAATGACATTTTTCCACAATGCTGCTCCATTCAAACAATCACCCCTCAGGGGCTCACCTTCTTTAGATGCGTACGGGTGTCCCAATCCCGAGGTACCCAGAGATCATTACTCCCATTATGTTTACTCTACTTTACGCCTCCTGCTGTCTGCTTGATCCATCTATCCCTCTAGGGTAGGCGAGGGAGCTCTTCGAAAGAAGACGTCGTCGATCTGTTTGCCTCCTGCTTCTCATGGACAGCAAATACTCCCACGTGTTTGCCGTGCGTGGCGACCCATTAGATTGGCGGTGCACTGTGGTCCCCGGTGTATCAGTCGGCAGGTAACTAACAATCTGAGTTGCTAGTCTGCTAGGGATCAAGTGAAGGGGTTACTCCTTCGACTTGGCGTCAAGGGTGGTCACTGTCCCCGGTGGTAAATCCCAGCTTATAGGTGCCGATTAGCACGGTGGTAAGCGCCAAGGTTCGGGATATCTAGAGCCGGTGGCTGCGATCCCTTGTTAGGCTCCTTTGTGGACGGTGCCGTTGGACCCGAAACATTAATCATATCGTATGGGCGCTTTTTCTAAAGGTCCCTTTAGTGGACATCATAAACAACCTTCGTCTCTCAATCTTTTCGAACATTTTGATGCTTTTTTTATTGTGAAATGTGTATCAGAACAAAAGGACACTTTTGAAACTGTTTCTTCATTTATTGTCCAGAAGGCTATGCAAACAACAGTCGGGGAAGTCTCATATATTCGAAAGATGAGATCTAGCGACTTGCTGGAGGAAGTCTCTTCTAGAAAGCAACTACAGCAGATATTAAAATTTAAATATTTGGCTACAATAGCAGTAACAGTATCTCCTCGCCGATTGCTTAATTGCTCAAAAAGTGCAATAACCTGCAGTGAACTTTTAAATGTCCCCATAGACATAATAACAGCCGAAATGAAATCTCAAGGATTTACACACATCCGCCGCATAATCATTTGGTGGGACGGACAACTCATTGAAACAAAGCACCACATTCCTACTTTCCAGACACCAACAATACTCGAATCAGTTTATGCCGGCTATATAAAGTTGCCAGTTAGAGCGTACATCCCTAATTCGTTAAAATGGTATCAGTGCCAGCGTTTTGGGCACGCAAAATAAAATTGCCACAGGACTCTTACTTGTAGCAGCTGTGCACAAAAAGGGCATGAGAGCCAACAATGTTCTTCTAAAAAGAAGTGCATAAATTTCAGCGCTGATCATCCATCATATTTTCGATCCTGTACACGCTGGATACTTGATAAAAAAATTACCTCTATCGAAGTAAAAGAAAATATACCTTACCCTGAAGCCAGGCGTCGTGTTCAGGCTCAAACACCTGTCCTTGGTTTCAGCTATGCATCAGCTACTAAACAAACATTTTACAAAAACTCTTCTTGTGACAGTTGTGTTAAATATACCGATAACACTTCCTCTAAAGAATTTGACCTTGACTCGGATCATTCCACTTATCTTGCAACTGAGACTCGTAAACTTGCAAGAAGAAAATCAAAGACAAAATCGCAAACTTCTCGGACATTAAACCTTGCAGAACGCGGTCTTATACAGAAACATCTATATAAAAAATAAAGAAATCAATCTCAAAAAATTCAGTCGCTTTGGGGTTAGTGACTCAAGATGTAGTTCATAAGGACTTATTGTCTATTTTTGGAGACACGCCTAATAACTCCGACCATCTTTCTCTCCATCCATCAGATGAAGATGAAGACCTTCACATGAGTTGTGAAATATCTCCAACTCATCAAAATGCTCCTATTAACTCTCCAGAAAAACCGGAATTCTTAATGGATACCTTCCTTTCATGGAATTGTCGTGTCCTTCGTTTTAAGTTGCAAGACATCAAGTTAATCATTAACACATTTCATCCCTTTGATTTTGGTTACGAAGAAATTTTCCTGAAACCAAGTATATCATTAAAATTGCGTGGCTATAATTGTGTTAGAAAAAATGCAGACTCTGGACCTCGTAGTTCAGGAGGAGTCTGTATAATAGCATCAAATTTGTATCCAAGCACATCACTTAATTTACACACTTTCTTGCAGGCTGTGACTGTACAAGTTCATACTCGAGCACTGCTTACAGTCTGCTGCATCTACTTGCCACCACATGATGTCATAAGCCAACAAGAACTTGAAAAATTAGAGGACCAGCATCCTAAACCTTTTTACTTAATAGGCGACTTCAATGCTCATAGCACCTTCTGGGCCTCGGAGAATACGAACTCTCTAGGGAGACAAATTGAACAATTTATTGCCCACAACTGTCTCTGCCTACTGAACAATGGAGAGAAAATATACTTCCAAGAGCCAACACATACATTTCATTGCATCGATCTGGCCATTTGCTCTCCTGAGTTATTACCATTTCTAAAATTTAAAGTGGGATATTATCTTTATGGCAGTGATCATTTCCCTTTAATTATTTCACATGATGATACAAACTGTGGAACTCGTTCTTCACAACATTTCCTTTTCCAGCAAGCAGATTGGTCATCATATACAAAATTGACAGATATTACTCAGACATTGGTCAGTACTACAGACATTTAGGAAACGGTGCAAAATATCTTTTATGCCTTAATTAACGCCTTTCACAAATCCATCCCTAAAAGTTCACCAGGTTAACAAAAATTTTGAAGACCTTGGTGGAATAAAGCATGTCACGATAGTCATAAACAATAGAAGAAATTACGGAGCATCTTCAGAAGGTACCCGAAGACGGAAAACCTTGTTGCATTTAAACGAGCCAGAGCAGTTGGACGTCGTATTCGACGACGTAGTCAGAGGGAGTCCTGGATCAGTTCTATTTCCTCAATTACATATCGTACTTCAAGTAAGCAACTATGGAAGAAAGTCAAAGCTGTAAATGGTGTCTATCAGGAGTTTTCATTTCCTATTTTGAAATCCGGTAGTACAACACATTCCTCTCCCTTAAATGCTGCAAATATTCTTGGACAGACTTTCGCACAAATTTCCGCTGCCGAATCATTTAGTTCTACTTTTGTAGCTATTAAAAATCGCGTGGAACAGATGCCTTTGAATTTTCAAGCCCTAATGTTTAGCCAGTACAATTCTGAATTCCAGATTACCGAATTAAGAAGGGCACTATCCGAAGCTCGTGACACTAGTCCTGGGCCGAATGAAACAACCTATAGCATGCTCCGTCACTTGAGTGCATCATCGCTCTATAGTCTCCTGTATCTCTTTAATAGAATCTGGAAAGAGCAAGATTTTCCATATCAGTGGCAAGAGGCTTTTGTTATACCTAACCTGAAAGCTAGACAGGATCCTGCAAATCCTCTGCACTATGGGCCTATTGCTTTAACGAGTGAACTTTGTAAGACACTTGAAAGTAGGGTCGACGCCCGTCTTATCTTTGAATTAGAGAAAGTGGCACGTATCCTGCTCTTGCAGAGTGGTTTCCGTAGAGGGCGCTCCCTTATTGATAAATTATATAGTCCAACTGGAAACTTATATCCGCAATTCTTTTCTACGTGGAAACCAAATTGTTTCCATTTTGTTTTTGATATTGAGAAGGCGTATGACCGTACATGGCGATACGGAATTCTTCAAAAACTTTTTAACTTGGGTTTTAGAGGAAATCTTCCAATTTTTATTCAAAATTTTTTAACTTCTAAAACTTTTCGAGTTCGTGCCGGCAATTTTAACTCCAATTATTTCATTCAAGCGGATTCCACAAGGGAGCGTCCTCAGTACTACGCTTTTTATTATTCATTTTAGAGACATACTTAATCATTTGCCACAGTCAGTGAAAGGAAATTTATATATTGATGATCTGCAGATTTGCTATCAGGGTAGTGACATGCGTTTAATTGAACTTCAACTGTAAAATGCAATTAACAAGATGAGCAAGTGGTGCGAGGAAAATGGACACACTCTTTCTGCCGAAAAAAGTAAATGTATGCATTTTTGCAGAAAGCGAAATCTTCACTCTGATCCATCAATCTATATACGTAATGGCCTGATTCCAGTTGATGATCCAGTGCTATTTTTGGGTTAATATTTTGATAAGAAGCTCATATTCCTTCCTCATATTTTATACCCTCTGAAGAAATGTGAGAGATCACTCAATATCCTAAAATTACTTTCAATCACATCCTGGAGTAACTATCGTATTTCTTTACTTCGTATATACCAAGCCATCATTTTATTCCGGATTGACTAAGGATGTTTTGTTTATGTCTCAGCCAGGTACTGTCTGTCCATCACAAGAACTCTGCTAGACGATCGTCTATGTTTACAGCGGGCGTCATAGAAACAGGTTACTGTTGGAAGAGTTCATTTCGAGGAGGTAGAAATTCATTCAAGTTTCTCAAGCTGGCACATTTAGCGTCAAACTGGCGATATTATGTATTATAACATTTAATTGTGGAAAACAAATTTAAAAAAAAATCACAAAGAAGAAATTTATGCCGCGAATACAGAAACCTTGAATACGGAATGGTAATTTTTATGGGACTAGTGGGGGTACGTTCCTAGGTGACAATATATATATATATATAAATTTAATTGAAGTTTTTGGACATTTTGATTAATTATCTTAAGGCTTAGGAAATGGTTTGAAGAATTTTGTCATTTTCTCTTGCTTGGCAGTTTTCAAAGTTCCTTACATTCAGACTGATACGCAGCAGTCACATTAGCAATTTGCCTCTTAAAAATAAGACTTCATTCCATAGACAGAGCTATGTTCATAAAGAAATCGCGAAGCTCAATTGCCATTCTTAAACCTTCACTAAGATTCTTCAAATTAAATGTCACTTTCCAGGAGCGAATAAGGAACTTTTACTGTAATTCTTGTTGATGCCTCTTCTTCAATGGGCTGTGAATTTAACATTTCCTCCAAGTCGGTTTCAGTCAGATCTTCATCTTGCGATTCAAGCAATTCCTGAATGTCACTTAATTCTATCTGTTCGAACCCCTCTCGTCCTATTCCATTCGCGATTTCGGCTATGTTTGCAGTCAAAGTTAGAACTTGCACAGATTCTTCGTTATTTTCCGCAGCCAGAGCAGGCCATTGTTTTTTCTAGTATGACTTCAATGTGTGTGGCTTCTGTTCTTCCACTGATTCTTTTATGTTTACGATGCATTTTGCTATGTCAAATTTCTTCCAGCATTTGATAACATTCATGTCAGGATTACATTCCATATTATCCAATATAATTTTGAAGGTTCGTCTAATGTAATAGAACTTAAAGGCCTGGATTATTCCTCGGTACATAGGTTGAAGCAAAGCCGTCGTATTGGGAGGTAAAAATGTCCCTTTAATAATTGGATGCATAGTTTCAAGCTCGCGAGGATGACCTGGGGCATTGTCCAAAACTAGAAGTGTTTTAAAGTCTCAATTCTGTTGTTTACATTTTCAGAAACACCGATCGCGGGGAAAGCGGCTTATATCAAAGTCCTCGGCAATATCATTTAACAACATACTTTAGGCACAGTTGTAATAAGATCTATTTTACTTTTTTTATTAGTCCATTTGACGGCATTTACAAAGGATACTAGGTTTTATACCCATTGTATTCTTTTATTATTATGCATGTACTTATTAGTTCCGCGAATAAAGAAAGTTTTAGCCGCGAATAGAGGTATTAGGTCCCATTTTTTAGTCCGCGAATAGTGAAAACGTGAATTAGGAGCTTTTACTGTATTGAAAATATTTGATATTCCTGTTATAAATTGACAGAGAGAAAGCAATTTAAATAGAAAAACAGAATAATTATTTGCATGTCTAACGACTGCGCAAGAAGAAAAAATTAAGAAGTAAAATCATGCAAAATAAAAAATTAATCGTCATCATTTCATTTGATTTAAATTTATATGTTATTAATATAAAATTATCCGCAGCAAACACATCTAATTTAAGATAAAAAAACAATTACGTAATTAATCGTTTCATGATTTTCATAAAAAATTGCTTTTATTCTGTTTTAAAGTAAAATGTTCATTTTTAAATATGCTTGAAACCTTTCAAGATTTATATTTCAAAATTTAAGAGACAAAAATAAATAATTAAATGCAGTTAAATATTAACCAAAGACAAGATTAATAAAATATAAAAGTAAGCTAAGCGAATATTAAGATAGTGTGACTGCGACTAAAGCGAGAGAACGAGAGGACGAATGAGCACGTTTTTCCTATCGCTACAAATTGACGCCAAGAACAAGAATACCTGCCAAGATTTCCGTCCTATTCCACCTACTCAAAATGGATCTTCCCAAACAAATCCGGTTTCTATAACGCCCGCCATAAACATTGACGATCGTCTAGCAGAGTTCTTGTGATGGACAGACAGTATACTGTTCTGCCCCGACTGGATACTGTGCATCTCTCTGCTCTAAAGATTTGATCAGGAGCTTTCTGCACATCGCCAATTGGGAGTCGTCATTTGTCATCAATTGCCTTTGGAACTGAGAAGGAAAAAAACTTTCCCTTCAATATCATTTCCGACGATGTCTCTGCCTCAGCATCCCATGGCAAATACGATACTTCCCGCTTTGATCCGCGGCATTTATGTTGTTCTTCCTTCTCACATTCTTCCGTTTTGTGAGAGAGTAAAAAGTACAATTGAAAAATTGCATTTTTATCTTCCTGAAATCCAAACTGCTGATTGCCAGTTTTTTCCGCCTCTGAATACCCTAAGATTTTTGTCTTTAAATCCTTTTAGTGGTATCATAAAAGACGCAACTGCCCCAGTGATTTTTCAACAAATTTTTTGTTCTCCTCGAAATCAGTATAAATCTTTTGTGCCGGTCTTCACTGATGGTTCAAAGACATCCGAGCAGGTTGGTTGCGGAATTGTCTTTGATTCAGACATTGACAAATTCCGTTTACCCACATCCTTTTCAATTTTGTCAGCCGAATTATAAGCAATTTCTCATGCTCTGATGAATATCTCGCTCTCACCCGGGAGACA
>JAPMOQ010066038.1:7245-29110 GCA_026543055.1 Argiope trifasciata
TTCTTTCTTATATATATATATATAAGAAAGAAAGTGCAATCAATCATTTAACGTTATACGTGTTATTAACGTTATTAAGTGTTTTTAATCCTCGAACAAGAATAAATGCAATTTAAAAACAGGGTTATTTCCTTTTTTTGGCGATTTTAAAAAACAAAGCTTTTTATATACTGCTTGGAGTTGCAAAATTCTTATTAGATAATTAGAAAGAAATGTTTTTTTCTCTTAATAAAACGCGGGCGTTTAATTCAATTTCAGGTTATCACGTTACCTTAAAAACATAAGAATTTTCGCTGTCTATT
Source organism: Argiope trifasciata (assembly GCA_026543055.1). NCBI lineage: Eukaryota > Metazoa > Arthropoda > Arachnida > Araneae > Araneidae > Argiope > Argiope trifasciata. Next base: position 7,548 of record JAPMOQ010066038.1, read on the forward strand.
GTAATAGAATCAAGCCGTAGAATTCAATGTAAAATTCACTTGAAACAATTGAGATTCGTCCATTCAAACAGGTTAATTGTGAAATCTGTGTTTTGAAATCAATTTCTGTTTCATTAAGTAGTAAAAAAATGAATCTTCCGTTGCCGTGATTTCATTAGATAGAAAAAGAAATTTTCAATATTTTTTTTTACTACGAAATAAAAAATTTCAGATTAATTTAATGAGATTTCTTAAGTGAAGATATTTTTTAGAAAAGATATTTGAAATCGTTCATTATTTCATTATCTTTTATGTTTTTTCATTTGCAATATTTATTTTTGCATTCTTATATTGATTGTATTTGTATTCTTATTTATATTGATAATTTTCGCATTTTTATGTTCCAGTTAGTGCATTAATCTTATATACTGACTGCGACAAGAATGCATACAGGAAATTTCGATTTTGTAGAGCCTTCGTAAAAAATGATTGATTCAGAGTCAGTTTGCTGAAATTCATTTCATCGCTTACATAACCGGAGATAGTTGCTGTTCCTGTGAGCAAAATGAATTGGATTTTCTTTATTTTTATGGCTATAGAGCTAGATATGCTGAGACGAAATTCATGATAAAGTGGAAGATTAAGAAAATAGTTTTATTTGATTAAAAAAACATCGTAAATACAAAAGACTAACTATTAAAGACTGTTAGCGTGGAAATTTTGACTTATATGTACGAAAAACTATCAAATAATGACAAAAAATGAAACCTAACCTAAAAACGATACATTTCAAAGTATAAGCATATACGAAAAATAGAGAGCATAAATACAATCTAATAACAAAAACACGCAACTAACGTAAAAACAATTTATTTACATTATATACTCCAAATAAAACAAAACAGCAAACCAAGTCCGGTCAAATCCATTTTATTTATGGATCGACAGTGAGATAGCTAAAACAGTATTATACACATAATTTTTAAACTTTTAATTTAAATGAAAACTCATAAATTAAGTTACTGTTACTGTTACTTAATTAACAACTGTTCATCAATCACAAGCGCATGAATGCCTTCAGATGAACAAGCGCAGTTTTCAACAATCACGCCCGAACTTTCAACGCAAGTTGGCGTAACGCACATGTCTGACTTTCCTACGCCAGTTGGAGTAACGCAATGCAGATTAGAAATTTTTTATTTCCTTTATTCTGTTTTCTTTTCATTTAAAAGTACTTTAGAATGAATCCGAAAGATCGATTCCTTAACAATTTTTGATTTTAAGTACATCAAAAATCAACAAACTGAATCGTTTGGAATAATCGGTCGACTTTCTGCTAACCCTAACTTTATTACTGTTGGGGGGAAAACCCGAAGCCTTACTTATCTTTGGCGGGATGTCCCAAAAGTTAGTTTTAAATGAATCAAAAATGAACCGGAATCAAAAGTAGCCTATGTTCTATTCCTGACTCTAGTCTATCTGTGTGCAGAATTTCATCCGATTCCGTTCTGGCGGGATGAAGTAACAAGTATCCATCCATCCAAACTTAAACGTTTATAATATTAGTATCGATTAGACAAGCATCTGAAGGCATTTGAAAGAGCAACGCCTTACAGGTGAAATTCCGAGGGGCAATCGATCTAGTTTGTTGTTACAATTGAACCCATCTTCCATCGTTTCGTTTCTCATTTCTTAAAAACTTCATCTTTTATTTTTGAACAATGCAAAGTTCTTGAAATCCTTTCAGTAATTTTACCATTTTCGATTTCTTTATTTTTCTTCGCTTTCCTTTCTATTTCCAGGCAATTTCTACTTGCAATATGCACGCATTTCCGATTTCTCTCACAATAATATCAACTTTTTTTTTCCAACCGCTCTCCCCTCCATTTCTAAAAGCTTTTCTTGTCCTTTTTTCAAATAAATAAATAAAAATATAAATCCAAAAATATTCATTTTCTTTCTTTTTTTTGCCTTCCGTTGTTTCATCTTTCATTGTCTTTTGTCATTTTTGCAAAAAAGAAAAAAAATATTTAAAAATGTTTATTTTCTTTCTTTTTTTTTTTTTTCTTTTTTTGTCTTTCGTTATTTCATTTTTCATTGATTTTTGTCACTTTTTCAAAAAAAAAAAATTTTTTTTCTTCCTTTCGTTGTTTCATTTTTCATTGTCTTTTGTCATTTTTCCAGTATTCACATTTCCTCAATATTTCCCCAATTATCTTCCTTTACGTCCGATATTTCCTTCATTGGTTTTTATTTTCTCATTATGCGCTCCTACTGACAGGTAGGATGAGTCCTCGCCGAAAGAATGTGAGGCACTTATTTGTTTCCGTCCCTGCTTCCTGATCCTTCCGGCTTCTTCTGTTTCCCTGTCATCAGGAGCTGTGTCGCCTTTTCAAAGAGAGGATGAGAGTGGGCGGATCGTGCCTTTGTGGTGCTCGTGGACCTACACACTTTCAATAGTATTAATGTTGGAAATCCATTCATCATCGAAAGACAAAGGACAAAAATAAAACTGAAATTTATTATGAGATGGCGTCACTAGCATAGATTTGAAATTTAATTAAATCAAACAAAATTAGCAAAAACATTTTGCATGTTGAAAACAATGCAAAATAACGAAATGACATTTTTTTTTTAAGAAAGGGATAATCGAGACGATTTAGGAAATAAAAACGTTTTTCCTTTTGTTGTTATGCCAAGAGACAATAATTTAAGAAGTTATGTTAACGTCCCGTTTTAAAGTAACATTAGGGCTAACTTAGGACGGACCTCGCCATTTTGAACTTTGATGCCACGTGAGGTGGCAACCCCTCTCTAAACTTCCACACTACCCCAGCGGAAGGCCCCGACATATTTGACGTGTTTTAGACCCGCTTATTCTTCGGTGGAATCGGGTCTCGAACCTCAAGCCTCCAAAGAGAAGACACAAGTAATTTCCCAGTCTCCTATGCCGCTCATCCGATTGCGATGAAGCTTTGAATACTTGTTACTTGCACTTGCGGGATGGTTACAGGCATAGCATAACTACCTAATACATATTTCGTATCTATTTACCGCTTTTATTAACCAAGGATTATTGTCAAAATAGCAACAGATTCAGTAAAGATCCTAAATTCAAGATAGAGGTGAATATTTCGTAGCTATTGTACGTAAATGCTACGTAAGTCGTTCTTTGGAGTAACAACATTATTAGAGAGTATGCGAGAAAGTTTTAGGGGAACCAATCTAATAAAGTTGAAATTTTAATTAAAAATGTAATAAAATTTTGGCGTTTCTCTAACATTCCTTTTGATTTCAAATGGCTTCAGTTCCCCATTCGACTTACATTCTCGATGACCATCCACAAGGCTCAAGGACAGTCATTTCAAGTGTGCTGACTGAATCTCCATGTTTCCCACATAACCAGTTGCATGCTGGATGCTCACGAGCCGGACAGTCAAGAAATTCATTTGCTTCTGCTGATCACAGAAAAACTAAAACCCTAAAACTCTGGAACAATAGAGTCAAAAAAAGGAATCAATATTATTGACCTTTAGATATCTTTCCATTTCAAAGAATATATTCCTTTTCAATACGAAAATAAATGTTATTCTTTCTATCATTTCTAATGAAGCAAGAGAGTTGTTTCTAAAATGATTTCTTCTGCGGCCGGGTACCAGCTAGTTCAACATACAACTGCTCGCCCTTCCCTCAAGAAGGGAAATAAAATGGACGTTCATGCCTTGAGCATGATTTGACACCATGAGATCAGTCTAGAATATTATTCCGACTTCAATTCAAGTTGCAATTTCCAGCTTAGTTTCCTTTAGGAGGTGTGTATTCTTGTGACATTATTATGTTCGATAAAACGATATTGAAGTAAAAGCAGTAATGGGTGCCAATCTCCTTATATAAACCTCGAAACAAAAATGAAATTTATTCTTCAATGAATCAATGAACCTCGCGCGAATGAATGAGGAATTTGCAGACGAAGCTTTCTCGTATTGAAGTAATGAGGAGGCTTAAAATGTGGAGTACGTACTTCAGTTTCCAAATTCTCCTTCGTCATAACTATCTGAGGAATTCAAAAAGATCGCATTACAACCATTTTAATCGAAATCGTATCAAATATCAACACATTTTCAAGATTATTGGGAGTTCTGAATAATTATTAAATAAATTGAAAGTAAATTGAATAATCATTGCTACTACATTGCTACATTGAAAGGACTACTCTGTTATTCGAAGTATGGTATCTGTCCTTTATAGCTATCTGAAAAGTTCAAAACTACAAATTTATAGCCACTTCAAACAAACTTCTTTCTAAATCAGCCCATTTTATGGGAACTTAAACGAATTCTCTATATCAACTCCTTTGAGATATAGATGACTCAGGTGGCTGAGATATAGATGACTCAAGACTGTACGACATTCATATTTGTATAAAATGTTGCTGAAGCAAAATTAAGTGTTCATAAATACTTCAAAAAGAATTTTGAACTTTTTGCAAATCTCTTTATTTAGTAGCTAGAAATATGCTTGCGGCCACTTTTCAGCCTCGAGGTCCCTTCCCGCTGCCTGGGTGAAGAATTCAACGATACTCGAGGAGATAAGTTTTATGGGAACTTAAACGAATTCTTCTCTATATCAACTCCTTTGAGAATTATTTCGAAAAACCATGTGGAAATGACAAATCTGAAGAGTCAGCTCCCTTATTCAAAACTGCGCAATCTATTCATTAAAAGCGGCTGAAAGGCTCAAAACGGTCGGTATTATAGAAACTGCGATCGAATTCCCCCTCTAAATCAATTCATTTTCAAGGTCACTTGGGAGCTATTTTGCTTCAGTATATTTAATCTTACCGATAACAAATTCTTCCTCAAACATCGGTGTATTAATTACAATTCTTTTATTCCACAAAATTAAAATTCTTGCCTACGTATCTTGAGGTAAAGAAGTAAAAAAAATCTCTCTTGGGAAACAAGATTAATTTTATTTCAAATTTATTCCGAGAAGAGGATTAAATATTGACCTTTTAAAGCGCAAACAAATATTTACTTTGCAATTAGACTGAATTAATGTTTCTTTTATTTCAATATATTTTGATTATTAAAAGATGTATCTTTAATTAACACACAATTTATTTTACGTTCCACCGAATCTAATCTTTTCCCAATAGATTTCCACTTCGCCTTGATTTCTGGAACGTGAATTCTTTGTGTTGTTGTAATCTCTCAGAAGTCTAATTAAATCTTGATAAGAGCAATTCTTTCTTGAACTAATTATAAGGAGTTTATACCCGCGTTATTGCGCATCGAGCTATTAGAGTGGAAGAACTATTTTGGCAAATTAATTCTCATGATTAAGACTTATTTAAAAAGTATATGATTAAATATTTTATTGAAAAGAAAGAAAAATAAGGTTTCCTTCAGTTAGGATTGAATCTTTTCAACGCTGAATTTGTTTCTTTTATTTCCACATATTAAAATGATGCAATTTCCGAGGATTTAGAGCTAATACTAGGTGTAAAAATAATTTGAATAGTTAGAAATATGTATATTTGGGCCGGGGACGTCCCTTTAATGTTTCACGTTTGAGTTATCCTAGTAGGCAATAGGATTTGCTGGTTGCGAACTCGAGATCAGATTCAATTCAATTTTCAGCAAATCCATCGACATTCAGAATATATGCAGGGTGCTTATAAAATCCTTCGAGATTAAATCCGCTTTTGATGGTATGGTTTTGGGTATCTACGATACAAGTGCTAAATATATGTACCTTACTTTTTCCATTTATCTCTCTATTTTTTGTAGTTTTCATGATAACTTATATTCGAACAGCCGGGCAGACATACTTCCTTTAAAGGATTTTGGTTAAAATTTGATAGAAATAATCCATTTAGGGTCAAGACTGTATATGAAATTTTACCCGTCGAGCTTTTCAAAGCTATTTTTGTCACCAGCAGACCGATACTTTCCAAAAATGTGTTTTTCGCATTCAGAAAGGTCTGAAAAGCTGGGATTCGTCGAAATCCGGAGTCTGACGATTCCTCGACGATTGCAGTACGTTCTCTATACAGCGTATACGAAATGGCAAAACCAATGATTTACATTGTATATTGAGGAAGTAAAAATGCGCTAGAGTCGTCGATGCTTATTTTTCTTTGATACACATTGTCTTGCAGAGGGAAAAAAGTCCCAAAATAAGTACACTTTCATCCAAAAAAGGTTGTTGTAGAAAATTGAAACTGCTTAATGACATTTCCAGATGATCTATTTTTACTTTCTCGTCGTGTCGAGGAAGTACAGTTCGAAAAATTCGAATTCTAGATTTGAACGAAGCTCTGCGTTTCAATTCTCCCTGAATTCGAAAAGCACATTTTTAGAATTTCTCTGTCTGTGACTAAGATCACTTTGAGCTAGGCGGTCGAAATTCGGTATTACATCCATTTTCCAGATTTTTTATGTAAAGTTTGTTCAAAGGAAGTCTGCGGAAGGTAGGGAGCTTATTAATAAGATTCGGCTGAGCATCTCTGGTGAAGACATCTCTCAAGTTTGGGTCCAAATCTAACAAAGGGTCGATCGTCTGGCAGTTGGTGCTCTCAGAAGTATGTCAATGCAATGATTAAAAAAAAGACAGTGACTTAAATATATCAGATTGGTTATGGGATTTTTTGATGTCAAATCTTTTTTTTCAATCGGTTGGAAAAAATGTGTCTGCTGCCCAAATTCCCTTAACGGCATGTCACGAATTGATAGCCTACCGAGTATCAGATGATAGATTCAGTAAAAATGCTACATTCCAGCTAAAGGTGAATAATTCATAATTATTGTAAGCAAAAAGATCTCTGGCATGACAAGTTGATTAGAGAGTATGCGAGAAAGTTTTGGGGAGGCGTGAGCATTCGATATAATTGGTTAGAAGAATTGAGTAGGTTTACCATTGGGCGGCTAGAAATGGATTGGAGTCCAACGAATGACTTTAATAAAGCTTTAAAAGATTTGTTAAAAAATTTTTATGACTAAAAAAATAATGACTTTTTTTCTTCACCGTTGCGCAAATTAAAAGAACGTTTTCTGATCTGAGCTTTATATTCCCAGAGCTGTAAAAGTATTTATACGACAGCAAGAAAAATGTCGGATTTGTTTGTTTAGCGTTTCATGTATTATTCATTAGGTGAGAAACGTGACCTTCATTTATAACTAAACTAACGATAGTAATAAATCAGCCGTGTCAGTGCTGTGCCGCTATTTAATGTGACATTACTGCAGAGCTACCTTCGTGCAAGCATTTCTTTCAGTACTAAAGAAATGCCAATAAATCCTTTACAAATATTTCACAATTCTTTCTACCTTTTATCATACACTTTCAGTGATAAATAATGGTTGAATTGCTTTTAAACAGGAATGCAGTGTAACAAATATTTGGAAAGAAGTGAATGATTGCCATAACAAAACGCAGCATTCAGTTGTCTGTAAATAATTAATTCGTGCGGGATTTTGGAGAAAATAATTAATCTAAATTCGTTAATAAAAGAAAGCTTGCAAAAGGAGGGACTTCAATACCTCCCATATTTTATAGTCAAACTATAAATTATTCAGAATTAATTAAGTCTATACTTTTTTACCTTTTAATAGGTGGTATAGATAATCTCTAATAGCCGAAATAGATTATGTCTAATTTCTCTAATTTTTTTTCTTTTTAAGATCCTTTTTGCGTTCAATTCGCGTAATCTATACTTTTGTTATTTTTCGTATATATTTTATGCAGCCTGATTAAATCAGTGTAGTACCTATTTATATCTGAAACTGTCTAAAGCTTTAATTTTGATTTACGTCGTTTCCACTGTTTCTTTTTTTATTATATCTATTCATTTTATTTGTTTCTGTGTTCATAAATTTGAAATTTTGTCATCAAAAAAAGTCCCTTTCTATTATTTTAGAGTTTTTGAATGATACATAGTTCTGAATTTTCGACGGCAGTGCATAATTGAGCGATCATTTAATCAATTCATGGAGTTAATTTTCGATTCCAAACGAAAGTTATCCCCCAATAGTGGTTAGGAGAATTAATAAAAGGATTTCGAAGTTTTTAGGAAAATAAACTACAAATCCAAGATTAAAACGAAGAAAACAGTTCAATTCTAAAAATCCCTACTTTATTGCAAACTAACAAAAGTGTACTTATAAAACTTCTGTTTCTTATTCTCATTTTGTTCTTTTTTGTAATTTGATGTACCTTGAGAGAAATCTCTACATTTTCACATATTCTCTTTGATTAACATACTTTTCTCTTGCAATATAATAAAACTTCGACAAACGTTTTGATCATATACTTAAACCTCAAGGCTGTAATTATAATAATTAATTATACTTGCCGCTTGGTTTTAACATATGAAAAAAAGGCGATAAAGGGCAAATGATTTTAATTTTTGGAAGACAGATTAGATTTTTATCCCTTACTTGCACATGACAACTTGAAATAAGGCGATTTCCATATAAGTTTTATCTCTTGTCAGTACAACACTACTTGCATTTCTGGAATCTTATGGAGACGTACCACATCCGATTTCAATGTTATTTGACTCGTTCCGATGCTAGGTAAATTTAAAATCTTCTACCGGAAGTTGTTTCCAGGAAAAATTGAAGGAATTTCAAGTATAAAAATAAATGGTTTGAACTTATCTTCATGCTTGAAAAACAGACTCAATCCCCCTTTAGCCCTGCTACCATTCATGTTATTGGAGGATCGGAAAGCAATGTTCTATTTACAAAAATCTACTTTTCAAAAATTCTAATCACTTGATTGCAAATGCCGAAATTGTACAAGATATTTTTGCTAGTAAAATTATTTTTTTTTTGTTTCACAGAGCAACTGTATTTTTATAAGATCTCAATTTGAAATGCCAAAAAAAAAAAAAAAAAAAAAAAAACTCCTAATGAAACAAAAGTATTGCTCTTTATTTGAATTTCGGAAAAGGTAATGCTGCAATAAAAACTGAAAAGCTTTATTACCAAGAATTGCATCAAATGAGAATTGCTTTCATTCATTAAGAACTCAATCTCTGGTTTTACAAAAGGTGCCATTTTGCAGCATGCCGAAACACGACTTTAAGCTGTCAAAAGCATTGAGTAAATCAAGGGTACGAAATAGGAAACGTGATTTCATTTATCTTATGCAGCTAATATCCTATTCTTTGCTTTTGAAAGTTGTTGTAGAATTTCTTGTGTGGGAAAAATTACGAAATAAAGAAGTGAGCTTGCAATTTTTTTTAAAAATATATACTGAACAGAAACTGAAATGTCATTGAAGACGAGAGCCATTGTTTTATGGATTCAAAATAGGAATGTCTGATTATTTGTTTTCATTTAATTATTATTCCTATTAATGAACTCAAATGAAAGGAAAGTGTTTGATAATTTGTTTAGAAATACAGTATTATTTTACTGTCATCTTAATACTTTGCAGTTTACAAATCGTATTCATTACTCTATTTAACCATTAATTTATGCTATTTAATCATTGCTCGCAGAAATATGCCATTGATTTCAATCGAAAGAGTTTTATCTCCTTCCTCCCATCTATTAGTATCTTTAATATACGACAACGATAGCAAATTCAAATATCATGTCATCATTTTTCGGTAAGGCAAACTTTTAGCCGGATAGTACTTCTCTTTCATATATGCTCTTCAGATTTCTTTCTTTCTGTTCATATATGCCCGATAGTACTTCAGATATAGTTCCGGGATAGTACTTCAGATACTTTGCAATTTACAAGCTATATTCATTACTCTATATAACCATTAATTTATGATATTTAATCATTGCTCGCTGAAATATGCCATTGATTTCAATCGAAAGAGTTTTATCTCCTTCCTTCCATCTATTAGTATCTTTAATATATGACAACGGTAGCAAATTCTTATATCATGTCATCATTTTTCGGTAAGGCAAACTTTGAGCCGGATAGTACTTCTCTTTCATATATGCTCTTCAGATTTCTTTTTTTCTATTCCTTTACTCTGAAAATGACTCTAGAAACGGGACAACCATTCCGGCAGAAGAAAAATTGCAGACACGCCTTACTGGACATGCTTCAATGGATAATCAACTGTTTCATTTCCGGCAGAATTCCTTTGAGAAACAGTTCTGCCATTCCCCCGTTTCCAAATGGCAATTTTAGGTTCTTTCAGAAGGAAAGGAGGAATTTGTATCGAAGAAGTTTTACGGCGGTTAGAAAAGATTTGAAACCAAACCAAAAGTTGCCGATGACGATACCACTTCAAAAATCTTGAAAATAATCGAAGCGTAAAAGTCCTTCACGATATGTATAAACATAAATGAGAATTCTCTACTAACTTGTACAGTGCAGTAATTCAATCTACGGAATAAGATTTTTGTTTTCCTTGTTAAAACTATGAAGCGTAAGCTGATTTTAGCGAAAGTTTCGAGATAATTAATCAAATAGTTAATCTGTATTAATTTAAAATATATTTATATTTTTTTAAATGCTTTACTTTTAACAAGGACATTTCTGTTGAATAAAAATATTACAGATATTGTAAATACACTATCTCTGAATTGCTAGGCATAATGTTTAATAAAATTTTGTATCAATTCTTAAAACTCATTGATAGCCTCTAAATATATAGAAAATTCTTTTTCGTCTGCATAAATAATATGGAAAATAAATATATTTTGGTGCTCCTAAAATTATGTTGCTATCGTTGTCACTGCAATAAAAAAATCCTCACGGCAAGCTGGATGGCGAAAGTGGATTCCTTTACATCTACGGTACTGTCTGACATCATGAATGATTAATGTCAGAAACAGTCACCGTTAGGGTTTGAAAGCTCTTTTTCATCCCCTAACTTCGAAGATATTTAAGTCACCGAAAATTGTCAGCGCAAGCATTATTTGATCAGGTGCTCATTTGGCAATTAAACTTATTTTTTTATCTTCAATATTGAAAAAGGTTTATCGAAATGAAAAATACACCCTCTACCATTAACCCCTTTTGAGATAGAGGGGCCAGAGTTTTACTATGAAGACCATCACCATTCGTCAAAGTTTTTTTATTCACTTTCCAAGCCAATTGAAATTGAAACAAAATTATTATATTTATCCAGTTCATAAAATAACATGATCAAACTTTATAGGCTTGTATGTGTAAATATATTTTAGAGTGGCCGAATAGAAGAGACTTTTGAAATTTTAACTTCGTTATCTTTCATCAGTATTATGTACGAGGAAGAAGCGATAAGATTCGCCAGTCTACATTACGATACAAGAGCAAAAGAGACCGAAATTTTTCCTTCATTGATTTTACTTTGAGATTTTGATATTTATTTCTTCAACATGTGTAGATTTAGGAAATGGAATATATGGGATCTGTGAAAGAACGCTGTAAGCATTAAGGATTTTTCCTCCAATCACTCGCAACGTGAGAAAATGCTGACACCAGCCATAGACCATGTGTAGAATTATGTACAACCTTATAAACCATACGTAGAATTACTTAAATAAAGAAAAGTGGGAATTGCATCAGGAAATAAGAGAACATTTTAGAATGTCGTTATGGGTTAAATTAAGATAAAAATCAACCACTTTACTTTCGTAATTCAAATTGCTTTCGCTATGGTTATTCAAGAGATTTCAAACCAGACTTGACAGTGTAACTGTCCTATAAGCCGATCCAGGTTGCTTTGGTTCAGATAAAAGAATATCAGCTATTTTATTAATTATTCTCAGATATTTACTCACAAGTGGAGCAAAAATTTCTTGAAACGTCAATCGTTAATGTAAGTTCGTGGTCCGTCCCAAAATAGCCTCGTGTTGCTTTAAACGGGACGTTAATATACCTAAACTAAACTAAACTAACTAATGTAAGTTGAAAAGGAACGATTTATCATATCTCTCCTTTAAAACTGGAAACATTAAATTATATCGTGAACACACTAAACAAATATTTTAGTATATATTTTGTGTCATGGTATTTTTGTAAAAGTACATCAGTATGGGACCAGAGGATTTTGACGATTGGTCACACCACGATCACATTAAACGACATCCTCTGTTCTGTTTATCTGTAGAGAATATTGGATATGAGTCTGAAACATTCATTCTGATAAATGTTAGAGATTAGGAAAATTATCCCGCATGTATGAACTGAATGATTTCATTTCTGTCGCTAGAAATCTTGAGTAAGATAAATTTTAAAAGTTTTTAAATTTTTTTAATATCTGCATTATATGTTTTTTCCTACATAAAATTGAAATACATAAGTATTGATGACACAAGTAATTATCTTTACGGAATATTATTGAATGAATGTTGTTTTACATATTTGTTTTTTGGAGATATTAATGCTGATGAATAAAAACAGTTAAAAAACACTTTTCTGTTGTATTAAAACTAATTCTTTTATTTAAATTATTTTCTGTTTTTAAATTATCATTGATAATTTTTTATTATATATATTATGGAAACTTGAAACATTTTTTTCCAAAATTCACCATCAGATGGCACCACAGTATGAAATATAAATTTTATTAAATGAATGAATTCGCTTATAATTAAGTTCTGAAAATACTAATGCAGCATCGTATTGACATCATAAACTCTTAAACATATAAAATATTAAAATAGTTAGTCCACCAGGAAAGGAATTAAATTTTAATTACAAAATTTCTTCTGAATAAATATGAAAAAAACAAAAGTTAAATGAAAAGAGTACAAATTTTTAGAACATTTTAAGGCAGATGCGCAGGCAAACAGCATAAATTATGCAGATATCTGAAAAACAATTTCTTTGACTTTCCACACATGTTTCTTTAACTTTTTTAACTAGGTAAATAGAGAATTGATATTCGGTATTCTCTCAATTTGAAAAAAATTCCGTCTGTCAATCCAGCTCATCTACAGAATAATGAACTCGGAAGATCGTGGAGGAAGATCCACAAATCATTGCGTGGCTTCTTTTCAAGGTGACTTTTGATTGACCTTAAAATAATGAAATTCAGTGCTTCTTGACTTGACAGACTCAGGAAAGTGTGTAGTAGTTTCTTTTTTGGTTGAAATCCTAGTATTTCACCATTAGTGCACTAATTGCGACTAATAAGATGAGAGAATTTTACAAAAAATTAAACTTCATAATTTTTACAAAATTGCTTTTATTCACTCGAGGGACATAAAATATAATTTTTTGCTTCGTTTAGTTCATTTTCCAATAATAATTATCTATCTATAACTCACGACTTAAAAATTAGCTACTGGGACTGTATTTTCCCCTTGAAGGCAATTTCTGACTTCAAGATTTAAGGCAACAAACGGTTTAAACTGATTTGAAAAATGTGAATGGCACTTTTACTACTCTTCCAATCTATCCATCCCTATGAGTGGAGCCTTAAACAAAGATTGGTATCAGGGACAATTTATCTTCTCTTTTGGATACTAGATGGCGATGTCTGATAGGTCATCCGATAATGCATTGCGCATGTAATCAGAATGAGATGTGATACTGTACTATTACGCCTGAATGTCTTGCCTTCGCGTTTGTTCGTGTGTGAATGGGGTTATGAAAGAAATGTTCATGAAAACATAAGTACTGTTGTTTCCTGCACATATCATAATCATATACATTCTACCACAATGGCGCCCAACGTGGAGCGCAATGCATTATGGTATATCCTATCAGGCATCGCCATCTAGTATCCAAAAGAGAATTTAAGAGTTCTGTAACTGCTACAGGGTTGAGAAGAAGTAAGCAGAATCTCGTTTCCTCTGGTAAGTGCATGTGCGCTTATGCATCTGCCACAGAGCTGCAAATTATTATACACTGGGACTGGGTCATGTAGTCAAATCCCAGGTTTCGAAACACAGAGGATCATTAAATATTCTTGTGATGCTCTTTTGTTCTGAATTTATGAATAAAAAAACTGAAATTTAGAGATATACGAGTGTTATTTGAGGTAAGGAGTGGAATAAATATAAATAAATACTATGCATCTGTACCGAAGAATTTGCACATACACTTGAATTTATAAATATATATTTTATTAGTTGAAAGCTAGTTCGAACTAGATATTTGCATGACCATGAACTATTCTCAGTTTTCAACTAAGCCCAACTCAGAGAGGAGTCGAACTTATTTTCTGTGGGACAATCTCAACTTTTGTTTGACTTCTCTGGGAAAGTTTGTCTTACTGAAGTTAAACCCTCGTTCTCATTTACTTATGACAAGTTACAAAGAAACTGTAAAGAGTAAATACTGTAATGGCATTTACGAGAGCTGAAATTAACACCTCTTCCACAATAATATAAGTGAATAAATATCTCGATGTCCCCTTACCGAAAAGTCTTTTTCTTGTTTTCCAATTTTATGAGAAATTATACGACGCTTTTTTTATGATTGATTGGTTTTTTATGGCGCAAAAGCCAATACTGGCCAAGCTGTGCCAAACTCGTACGATACTTTGTACGTACTAAACTTCACGATTCTTTAAAAAAATGGGTTGGAATTAAAAAAATTGTAATTGATTCTCTCACATAAGATAAATTGAAATCACAATTTCTAGTTCGAAGTGCATTTAAGAGAATTGAAAACTAACAATCGAAATATAAATCACTTGCAGAAAGTTTTTTAAAAATAGAAGCTAAATATCATCGGCGAAAAATATGAGGTAGATGGAAAAAAATCTTGTTCTGGAATAATTCTAATTCTAATGCCAACGTTAATTTATGTAAGCTCGTGGCTCTATTTCACGCTCTGCCACACATTCATTCACTTCGTCCTTAAAAACTTCCAACATACTCTAGCAGATTGCGAATTTCCCATCCATGTAACGAAACAAAATTCTCTGGTATCATTTCCTCGGTACGCTTGGCGCGAATTTATTTTGAGGTGATTTTGTTGAATAAAGTCGCGTTGTGTTACCAAAAGCTGCCATCATCCTTCGAATATCAACGACGCTTAAATCAATTTGTTCCAGAGTTAACGCGCAACGGCGAACCGATTCCTTAATTACGGCCCTTTTACATATAAAAAAAAGTTAATTTGCTGTTAATTCGATCGTGTCTGAAGATCTCAGACTTAAAATGCCTTCGATCTTGGTAATTTGTTTGACGCTTGATAAGTTATGTTTGTGATTCAAGTTTTATCAAGGTTAAATATCTGAGTATATAAAGGGTTATTGATAGTGCTTTTGTTTTAAAGTGTTCCGATCGATATTATTTTTAATAAATGAAGTTACATAGTGGTTCTAATAAAATTTCTATCAATCGTTCTTGAAATGAAATCCCTATTCATCTCATTTTCAGTTAATTCCTGATATATGGTGTTTTTCAGGCAGTCAAATGGTGGTCCGTTAATATGACTACGATTATTATTTTTTTATTTAGGCATTTAATAATTCTATCGATTTATCGTAATGCCACAAAATTTGTAGACAGTCGAAATGTGGCCATTTGTGTTGAATTCCTGTTCATCTGAAATTAGTGCTTGTTAAATCTTACTATAATAAAACGTATTTAAAACAGTAATATAAGGAGGTTTACTAAATCGAGTAATTCTCGATTAATTATTCTCAAGCCGTATAAAAACAGATTAATTACCAAAAAATCTAATGAATTAAATCAAAAATCTTTTTGATTTTATTAATAATTCTATAATTGAAATATTTAAGGATTAAATAATTTTTGATAATTGAATGGGGAAAGGTCTACAACGCAAATAGGAAAGCTATATTTTTTAGACGCTAATGAGAAATCTATATATTCCACGGGAGTGAAAATCCAGACTCGAAGTTTTAAAATAACGAGCTTTCTATTTTCATGCCCTGTTATGCCTCTCATTATAAATGAGTATTTGGATTATACGTTATAAGAATAGTTTACTGCTAATGATTCTTAAACTCTGAGAAGCTGCGTTTTAATAGCATTGTAAATTGTAATTAAAACAGACTGAGTAAAAATTTGGAAATATGTTTGACGGAATCATTAAACTGAATTTTGGACGGATGAGTAGGAAAAACTCCGGAATTAAAATTTAGATTTCGTTAAAAGATAAGGAGACACTTTGAGAACTGAAAGAAATAACGTTAGTCAAAATTGTCACTTGGTCATCCATTTTCAAACCCTCTGACTTTGAAATATATTTAACTTATTTTTTGACTTCGTACTTCAAATTGGAGATGAAATATTTGCTGCAAGAGCTACACTTTGCAAACATGGAGACGCTTGCTGCAAGAGCTTCACTGTTGCAAAGATGGAGACGCTTGCTGAAAGTACTACATTGTTGCAAAGATAGTGGCGCTACAATAGCAGATGATGGCATTTGAGACTCATGATAAAAGAAAGGTTGGGAAGGCTTGAAATGTGTTATTGGTACTAAAATGTGACAGACTATTTTGATGATACAGCACTTTTCAAGGAAGCAGAGGAATATTAGTACGTATAATCTGAAGAAAAGAGCAAATTGTTGAAAACCATTTACATTAATTGCTGGACGGGACAAATAAAAACTGTTGTAAAACAGAGGAAAAAGTTAAAGACTGGAAAAAAATGCCGGGTAATCTCTATAAATAAAAATGAATGTTTGTCTGTATGTCTCTTATGGCTTCCTAAACGGTTCATCCGATTGCGATGAAACTTGGTTAGCTTATTGTTCACATCTACGGAATGGTTATAGGGATAGTGCAAGCATCTAAAATTTTAAAAAAATCGAATATCAACCCCATGTATTTACCCTGGATTAATCTCCAAATAACTCGTCGATGAGACGATAGATTCTGTAGAAATGCTAAATCCAAGTTAAAAGTTAATATTTTGTACTCTATATTACGTCAATGTCATGCAAATCATTCTCAGAGGTAACCTTTATTGCAGATTCTGGGAGAAATTGTTGGGGAGACTAACCTGGGTTTTAAAAATTTTAATTAAATTCTAGCGTTTTTCTCAGTAACTACCAAAAATATTGTACTACAAGTAATTTTGCACCATCTTAATTTTAAAAAATTGTCATTTGAACTATATTAACGATTTTTGTATAAATATATTTTATATGTTTAATCTTTAAAAGAAAATATTTTAATTGCATTTTCTAAAATTAAATTTGAAAATTGGGAGCGAATATTAAACGAATTACGAGATATAATATAATAAAAGGTTTCTTTTATTGCCATTCTGAAAGAACACCAAGCTTTACAATTCTAAAATAATACACAAATCTAATAAATAAAAAATGATAATTTGTTTGCTCGTATTTTATACTCTGCAAAACATTACCAAATTATTGATGATTGCACTTCATATCATTTTTTTGGGTCGGCAGCTAAGCACCGGGTACCAGCTAGTAATTTATAAACATTAAACATAAGTACCGACGAACAAAACTAAAATCTTTCTTAACAAGAGTTATTAAAAGTGTCCATCTGAGCAGTGCATCTGTCAATGTAATTGATTTGTCTGTCCACTTAATAAAAAAATAATTAGACAAGTCGGTAAATGTGTGAATTCGTAACACAGTTGAATTCTAAATGCTCGGGGATTGAGAAACGATGTGCAAGATGGTTGAGATGGTTGATGGTTGAGACTTACGAATTTTCAAGACTTGAATCTAAAATGCAATTAAAATGAATTTCATTAGCAATTCAGAGGTAACCATGTGAATAGAAAGGAACTCTGTGAGTTCAAATTGAGACTTACGATGACAAGATTACTGACTTTCTATTCTCAGCTGCTAAATGAAAGGTCGTGTATTCAGTTGACGAGGAAAAGAAATTCGCGAAAGCTAAGCAAACAGCTGGGCTTCCTCGGTTCATATTTTTAAAATGACGCTCCAAACTGATATGTTGTTTTATCTGAAGCAGTTACAAGCTACGCTATAACTTGCGCGTTTCTGGGGCACTCAAGAATTGCCCATGTTGCAGGCTTCTCCCGTTTTATTCTTTACTTTATGATTGGCCCGCAAAATTCTGTTTAAAGAGTAAACAGAAAATGTAGAGTTGTGAATAATAGAACTGATAGCAAAATAAATATTTTAGTCTGTCAAGATTAGATGATAGCCAATGCAATTTCTGCTGTCAACTCAACCAAATATGTGAATTCAGTAGACAATATTTGTTGTTTTAACAGTGTATTAGAGGAAACGAATCGAATTCTTTTCGCTTTTAAATGTAATAATGAAGACAACGCGAAGGTGTCTGAAGTACATATTTCACATTAAAGCGATTGAAAGGTTTCTTATTATCACAGATATTTTTAGATTTACTTTAAAGTAATCTGTCTTTCTTACATGAAGATGGGAAATGTCAGATCATAAATAAGGCGCAGTCAGTGACATTAAAATCAGTGTAAGACTTAAGTTCCGTTTATATCATCTGTGGGAAGGTGTCTGAAATGCGTATTTCGCATCAAAGCAATTGTGCAGAAAAAAGCGCACTTTTATTATCTATTGTGCAGATAATTTTACTGAATTTTCCCTTTTTGTGGGAAAAATTAAAGCGTATTTTTTTTGCTCTTAATCTATAGTTTTAATAACAGTGTTTTGAATATGTTTTTTAGAAATCAATAATTTTTTGAATAAAGAAATCCATTTTGCATTTATATATTCCGTATTCATAATTTTTAACTATCACAGATGCTTTTAGATTTATTTTAAAGTAATCTGACTTAGATTAAGTTGGGAAATATTAGCTCAAAAATAAGTCACATTCAGTTCAGTGTAAGCCTGAAGTCCTCTCAAAAAATGATCCTGAAAATGAAACTGATGTAATTAGAAATTTACGTTATTTAAATTTTAATAACCACCGTAAATTACCCTATATAATAAAAATCAATTGCAAACTGAAGCTGCTTTGCTACTTCATAAAATTTTTCAATAGCCATGAGACTTTTAGAAACATTCATTACGTCATCCAATTGCCATTCGAACTCCCACAGTTTCCTGTGCACTGGACTGAGTTGTCACTGGCTATAGAATTTTGTCAGTTTCTATAGACGCTACCTAGTATTCTGACCAATGAAAAATAATGTTGTTTGAAGATAAATGTATTCTTGATGTCTCTTCGTACAATATTCAAGGTCATCAATCTAAAATATTTTCGAGGAATGATTGTAAATTAAATTTTTTATATGACTCTCTAAAATTTAATTTGAGTCAGTATTTTTGGATTGTAGAATGGAACAAAAATCTAGAATATTACTTGATATGAATATCAACTAGATTTTGCTTCAACACCACATTTTCTAACCATCTGGATAAGATATTCCACTCTTCACTTGATTCTTATTCTAAATGTCAATAAAATTGGACCAGTTCAGAAATACACTTAGTATTATTTTCCATTTTGATGTCAATAATGTCATTTCGTTTCCAAATTCTGGGAACTTACGCATCTGTTCAGAGGAAACAGCAGTGGCTTTCAATACGCAAAAGAAGGAGAAAAAAGAAAGAGAGGAAATGAGTAAAATCAATGAATATTAAATTAAAGCAAATCTTTATAAAAATTAGAGTTTTCATTTGATGATTTTTCCTCACTGCTTGTACTTACATTGCTTGCATTATTTTTCATTGCTTGCACTTACGCGAAGGTTGTAGGCATAAAACAACCATTTAAAGCATAAAAAATATTCTATTAACGCATCTACTAATCATGGATTAACCACCAAATAACTCGCCAAGGAGACACAACAGATACAGTAAGGATGCTCAATTCAAGCTAAACGTTAATATTTCATAGCTATTGTGCGTAAATGAGTCGTTTTCTGAGGTAACAGCCTCATTAGAAAGTATGTGAGAAAGTTTTACGGGAACCAAGCCCTTAGGTTTGAAACATTTCATAACTTAATTATATAAACATTTAATAAAATGTTAGCATTTTTTGTTGTCACTTCCGAAAATATTATAGCCCCAATTATTTTGCACCATCTTAGTTTTCAAAAAGTTATCTTTTCAACTTTATCAACGAGCTCATGCTATAAATATATTTTCTATGATTAATCAGCTTTAAAAGAAAATATTTTAATCTCATTAACTTGATATTACTGATCAAATATGGAACGAATCACGAGATACAATAATTAGTTTCTTTCATTCCAGTTCCATTCTGAAAGAACAATAAGCTTTACAATTCTAAAAGAATACACAAATCTAAACATAAAAGGATTATTTGTTTGTAGAATAGAATAATAAAAATAGAATAAGTACTATTGATGCTTCTCCTTTATGTATCCTTCTGTTTCAATGAATATATATTCATTGCTGACAGGAAAATCAATTTCATTTTTAATGACACAAGATAACTATTTTGAATTCCACACGATGTTTCCAAGATTATTTCTTCTGCGGCAGCAACGCCCCGTGTACCAGCTAGTAATAAATAAATAAAAATGTTCATTTTCAAAAGGCATATAGTATAGGGATGTATATGTAGCATGCAGTGAATAATGTAATGATACATGAAGCTAAATCGATTATTTTATTAAAAAAGGGGGGGGGGTATAATGTGCCCCGTCTAAGGTATCAAAATACATAAATCTGCCACTGGCTTCAAGCTTTTGATATAGATAGGTAAAATAAATATCGTTGCCTTAAATATCGTTGGCTCTTCAGTTGTACGTGATGGTTCCGAAGATTTCTCAAATGCTCTTCAAAATGGGCCGATTTAGAAAGAAGTTTGTTTGAAGTTCGTGGTTTTGAACTTTTCAGATAGCTATAAAGGACGCGTCGGGTCCCAGCTAGTTTATAATTCAAGTTTTTAACACGTTCACTGCCCCTACCCAAGCCTGATATGAAGGACCCCTTCTTTGCTATCTTTTAACTGTAGTAGAGATCGGGTATCAGCTAGTTATAATAAATATGAATGCTATAAGTCATTCATTTGTAGTTATCTTTATTTGAATGATTAATATTGAAGAGAAATCCAGATGACAAGGCAAATCATAAAAAAAATGGTTTGTTTAGAAAGGCTTTGAATTGAAAATTAAATTATGGCGTATTTTATTCCGAGGACATCATTTTAAGAAACAAAGCAAGAAAGAAAATTATAGTTCTCTGCACCACTATTTTCAGATGATTTCAGCTTTTAATCTTTCACGAAGGCTGCGCAACACCTCGAAAGTTTCATGTTTCGCAGACTTGACTCGGAAAAGGGATCGAAAAAGACAGATCTTTTGTCATCGCGACAGAAGAAAAAAAAATTCTTCTTCTGTGTCGAGAGTGCGAGGAAATGACCATTCTTTTTACGGCTGGAGCAACGTCTGTGCAGCGAGATAATCCGTTGGATCTGACCCAGAGATTTCTGGCTCAGTCATCGCCCCGCTCGAGACGGTCATTTGCTCAAACGAGTCATCCTGGGCTCTCTCCATCAAGGGCAAAGCTTCGATTCTCTGCCTGTTGGCACTCGGAAAAATTTCGAACTTTATGCCGAAACATTGAAGCATGATAATGCTTTCATTTTGGTCTTTTTATATTTTAAATTTAAATTTCATAACAGCATTACTGTGTAAGTAAAAACTGTATCGAATATCGTTGCAGCGTACGTGAATATAAATCTAGGAATTAAAGCAATGAAAAGTGGGTTCTTTT
Source organism: Argiope trifasciata (assembly GCA_026543055.1). Taxonomy (NCBI): domain Eukaryota; kingdom Metazoa; phylum Arthropoda; class Arachnida; order Araneae; family Araneidae; genus Argiope; species Argiope trifasciata. The sequence goes on from JAPMOQ010066038.1 coordinate 29,094, forward strand.
TTATATTTTAAATTTAA
>JAPMOQ010066041.1:0-29133 GCA_026543055.1 Argiope trifasciata
ACAGATGGGAGGAAAGTAAACTCTTTGCTAGTATTGATCTCATAGTTAGTGTTTCATTTAGAAATTATTTTATAATTTTTTTTATATATAGATATTTATATATACCAGCTGATACCCACTAGCTGCTTTGTCTGGTATGCACGCAGAAATGAATATTTAATATATTGGGTATTCAGAGCATGTTAAATTGGTTAGTCTTATGGGAATTTAAATAATATAGAATTGAATTCATTGTTTAATCGTATATTCAGATTTATGGTCCTTTGAAATATGTTTTATAAAAATTCAGGGCACATTTTATTATTAAACTTAATGATTTAAAAATCATATTAATTATGGTATAATTATTATAGTAAGGACAATTTAAAGAGAAAAAGGCATTTTTCTCATACAAAAAGCAAAATTTAAAGAATAGAATTATGTTGTCAAACATATGAATTCTGACTTAATTGAAATTACGTCAATTTTTTAGAAACCTAACCTGAGACCTTAATTGCTAATTTGAAATGTCCTTTTTATAGAGAAAATCATGAATGGAGTTCAAGAAAAAAGAATTTTGGAAGATGTCAGAAACTCGATGGATAACACTCTATAAAGAAAGCATCTAATGACTAAAAAAGATATACACAATATTAAAAAACAGTTCGGACTATCACTTCAGAGCGAAGGATCAGTACTACAAGACGACGTAAGTAGTGTCTGTGCTTGGGGTGAGCACATGAAAACAGAAAGTTATAACCCTGTTCTGTTTTTTAAACAGCAAGATGCCGAATGTCACGTTTGACATCGAATCAGATAATATTTCTTACTCAGATATTCTCATTAAATACTCTGTTTTAGTTTCTTAGATAAAAAGGCATATATTTATGGCGTAAATTCAAAACTCAAAGCCATTTTCAAAAAAACACACCACCTCTTTTATTGAATTCTAAGAACTACAATTTTTTGTTAATTTTCACACCGTTGCCACTCGGAACAAAACAAAAGCTGAAACAAAGATAATATTAATAGATGTAGAGAATCAACGCGACATCCTCCCACCTAAGTTAACATTTTACATTAAAACTTTAACTTACACATAGTTGCAAGAAAGATATATAAAATTAAGAAAATTAAATTGTTCACGAGTCCAGTCTTTTAGGTATTTTGACAGTGCGACCTGTTCTAGTCTTTTGAAACTGTGGCTCAAAGCTTACATCATACACATCGTTAGAGCCAGACTCTTTACATGTTTCCAACTTCTTAGTTGAAAAATTCTCAACAATTAGATCATCATTAGAGACTTCTAGTGGATATAATCTCTGTATCGGCCTTAGTAATTCTCCATTTGCCGTTTTAAGTCTCACGAGTCTTGTTACTCCGTCTCGACCTGGACCGAATCTCTATTATTTTCCCCAGTGGCCAATTCAGTCGCTTGGTGTTATCACTTCCTATCAACATAATATCACCGACATTCACTTCCACTGATTTTGTCTTATCCGATTTTTGGATAAGTGCTCCTAGATATTCGGATCTAAATCTTTTCCGCAGATCCTTATGTAAGTTCTCTCTGTATTTCACTCGTTTATTCAGACTTCTGTGTCCAATATCATCAAGATCAGGAACACCACTTGTTTGAATGTCTTGAAGAAATAGAGATGGACTCAAAGGCATCAAAGTAGCATCATTTTCAGTGACATAGGTCAATGGACGGGAGTTGATCACTGCCTCACAATCGCAGAGAATTGTGATCATTTCTTCGGAAGTTAAAGAAGCTCTTCCCAGTACTCGTCTTAGTAAACTCTTGAGAATACCTACTAACCTCTCCCACCAACCTCCCCACCATGAGGCAGTTGGTGGATTGAACTTCCATTGAATTGGTGATATAATTGTATCATCAGTGATCTGCTTCCAATTTAGATCTCGTAGTGCATTGGAAGCTCCCACAAGGTTAGTTCCGTTGTCACAGTAAATTATTTTACTTCTTCCTCTGCGGGATATAAATCTTCTAAGGGCTAGTACAAAACTCTCAGTAGACATGGACTCAACCAATTCTAGATGTACTGCCCTGTATACGGCGCAGGTGAATAAGCAAATCCAGGATTTGGTGTTACCTCTTAAGATCACTGGACCAGCAAAATCAATGCCACAAATTTCAAACACAGCCGCTTCTCGGAGTCTGTCGTTTGGAAGGGTTGCTGGGCAAACTTGCATGCTTTTTGCAGAAAATCTTCTACATACGGTGCACTTATTAATCAAAGATCTCACCGTTTTTCGAGCGTTAAGAAGCCAAAATCTCTCTCGAAGAATATTTATTAAAATTTGGGTACCAGCGTGTGCATTTTTCTCGTGATAATATCGTATTAATCTCTTGACCACCTCATGATCAGGCGGAAGAATAGCTGGAGTTTTAAACTCTTCTGAATCTTGTCGAAAGGTAAGTTTCGTTTTCAGTCTGAGGATTCCACTTTGATCCTTAAATACTCCTAAAGTTTTTAATTTATCATCTCTCTCGTCCACAAAGCAATCCTCTTGAACCATTTTGATTAATAATTTCTCGGCTTCAAAAATTTCACGAAAATCAAGGTCTCCATGTCTTTTCTTAACTTTTTCAGCTCGACAATTAAAGATAAACCGTAGAATCCAGGCAATAAGATGAACTATTTTCTGGTATTTCGAAAAATATTTGTAATACCAGTCATCTTTAGGAAAAAAACTTGTAGAAATCAAACTTCTTGTCACAGATGAAACTATGGTCTGTTTCTTTTCTCGAACAATCTCATTTTCATTTAAGACTGGATTTCCTCTTGGCCAATCCTCTTTAGGCAAATAAAGCCAACTTGGTCCTAACCACCAGTTAGATTTCAATAAAGTTTGAACTGAACAACCTCTACTCGGGAGATCAGCAGGATTCATAGAACCAGGGATATGTTTCCAAGAACTTTTATTTGTTAACGCTCTTATTTACTTCACTCCATTCTGGACAAAGACACTCCAGGCCTCTTCTCTCATGATCCATGTCAAGACAGTCGAAGAATCAGTCCAGAAGTAAACTTCTTCACTCTGAATCTCTGCCAAAATAGAAGTTGAAAGCCTTGATGAGATAGTAGCTGCAAGTAACTCAAGTCTAGAGATAGTAATCTCTTCCTTTCCTGTTGGTGCAACTCTACTCCTGGCTTGTATACGTTGTACTTTAACTGAATCACCAGTCTGTATTCGGATGAAAGCAGCAACAGCATACGCATGCTTACTAGCATCACAGAAAATATGTACTGAAATATCTCCATTTGCAATCTCTGAACCAAAATATCTTGGAAAACGGATTTTCTCTAAACAGTCAATATCTTTAAGCCATTTTAAAAATGTATTTTTGTAACTTTATCAACTTCTTCATCCCATGTTATTTTCTGCTTCCACGTTTCTTGAAGCAATAATTTAGGAATTAGGATGACAGGACAACATATACCTAGAGGATCAAACAATCTATGAGCTGCAGATAAGATTGATCGCTTAGTTATCTTTTCAAAGCATAATTCTTTTACACTTGCAGTATTAATTCGTAGAGTGTCAGATTTTTTATTCCATACCAGGCCGAGCACATTTGTAACGGCAGAAGTATCAGCATGGACCTCACTGAACTCCCACCCTCTAAGCTCGAATTTTTTCTCGGCCATTACCTCAGTCGAAATGTTAATAAATTGCTGCAGTTCTTTTTCATTTTTAACGCAACTAACACAACTGTCAACATAAAAACTATGCGCAAGTTTTTGAATGACACTTTTCGGATATGAAGATTCTCCAGTTCCTATTTTTTCCAAAACAGTTTGTAAATGAAGCTGAATTGTAGAATTTAGAAGAAAGGGGCTACTCGATACACCAAAAACGACACGACAATGTCTGTACTCTTTCAGCTGACCATCATTACCAATCCACAAAAACCTCAAATAATCTCTATCCGTGGGTGAAACACCTATTTGTAGAAAGGCTTTTCGGATGTCAGCAATAACACCGATCTTCTCTTTTCGAAATCGGGTTAAAATACTCGGAATTTGCTCTATTAGATTCGGACCCTTCTCTAAACAATCATTGAGACAAGGAAATCCTTTTGCTCTGGCCGAAGCGTCAAAGACAGGCCGGATTTTTGTAGTACTATTCTCCTTGATAACTTCTCGATGAGGCAGATAATGTACTAGAGCCTGATCATTTTTGGCAACTTCCTCAATTACTCCCTCCTCAAGCCATTCCCTAAAAACATTTTCGTAAGCTTCATAATTAGACTCGGTTTTAAGACGTTTAACAGTCTTTTCAGTCTTCCCTTTGCTAAATCAAAATCATTTGGAAGTGGTGGATGATCTTCCAACCAAGGCAAATCTACTTCAAAACGATCATCTACCAAATGAACTGTATCTAGAAAATGCATTCGAGCAGCTTCTTGTAACTCGATCTGGTTTTTCTTCACAGATGGGTCAGTAATGCCAAGAGTATCCAAGGACCATAAATCTGTTATTTTCTCTGCTGTAGATAACATGGACTTAACTAATAAAGATGAACATTCACTTCTCGCCGTATCAGTTATTCGTCCCATAACAGACCACCCAAGTTTTGTTTCAATTGCTACAAGTCCACAAGACATTGCACGATGACCGCCTGTCATGAGCTTCCCAGCTACATCAGCTCCAATAAGGATTTCAATAGGATCTTCACAATTATCCACAATATTTATATTATAAGCAGCTAACTCTTTCACACAAACCTCATTCACAGTAGGTGGCACAGTTTTGCAAATAATTTGTTGACTAAGAACTTTAAAATTACAATTATAATTCTCATGCACACTCGATAAATACAAAGTATATACATCATGTTTACATACCCCAGTATGCTTGCCACCAAATAGGGAGTGCTGCAAATATTCACAGCCATTAGGCTCATAGTTCATTTCTTCAGCTGTAGCTCGTAGTAAATATGACCGCTGTGAACCAGTATCGACAATAGCTCTTGCTGCACGTTTTTTCCCGTTGCCTCTAATTACAACTTTAAATGTTTGCAGGATTACGTTTGGAGTGGTAGACAAGTTGGAAAGAGCTTGATCCATTTCCGAGCTACTATCAGTTCTCTTATTAACTTCAGGTGATTCCTTGTCTTTAGACTCAGATATCGGGTTCATTTTTCTACACAGAAGAATGTGGTGTTTTTTGCCACAACACAAACAACTAGCTCTGATATTACAATCTCTGACAGAATGTCCAGTTTTTAAGCATAAAAAACAATTATGAGATTGTTGAACAATTGCCTCTCTTTGTTGAACATCTACAGAGTTATAAATATCCTTCAAAATGCATTTTGCAGAATAATGTTTTTATTTAAAATTTGTCAGCTTTAATTTGAACTGTAAAAATATAAAAATTGCTTCCCACTAAATTAGCAAATGAGTTTTATTTATTTTTTAACTATGGTATTTAAATTAACTTTACGAGACAAAAATATATGACATTCATAATCTAGAAGAATGCTCTCTATCAAAGAAACTAAGAAAGGGAGTATTGATTACGTACAGCTGTTAAGTAATTCACAATCTTTGCTGTTGAAATCTTGCCATAAAAATAACTATCCTTTGAACTCACAATATAAATGAATATTACTTTTAGAATAATTAACATTTAAAAAGCTAAGGTAGTGTTAAGAGTTTTTCACCAGCTTGTGCTCCACAAACATATTTCATAACTTGTGGCAGATTATAATATTTTCTTACTCTAAATCATCAGAGAAATTTCTTTTTTTTTTTAATAAAAAAATTATCTAATAATTTGATTTCTTAATCCTAAAGGAATAAACACTAGTATCACACTTTAGTTTCTACTCTTTGCTCTTTGTCATTTTAAAACCCAGCACAGGATTCAAAAAATAATGTTCAAAAAGGGTTCATATTTTTAGACCATATATATTTTATGATGGATTCATAGGATAATATTGCATTTTTGTTTTTTCTTATCTGTGTTTTGATTGTTATAGAATTTAAAGACTCATTACTAGTTTACTTTTTATTAACTTATTGTAATTCTTAATAATTATATTAAATAAAAATATAAATGCCTGCTTGTGAAAAATAGATACTCAAGTATTTTAGATTACTACACATAGCCATATTAAAATCAAAAGTATTAAATGTGCAATTTAGAGATTAATTACATGTTAGATGGTATTCATTTAAAATTATATTTACATACTCTATTTAATGAAAAAATAGAATCATTTTGGAATTAAAAAACGATATAATATATATATATATATTCAGTAAACGTTTTACAACTGACACCATTTGTTTAAGTAAAAACACCTAACCCTAACAAATCAGCATTCCACTAGTCACATCCACTAAGCATCCCGATAGTTTTAAAAACCCTAATTCATGATTTCCATTCATTGTGTTATAATTATATTTTGGATTAAACACTTTTGTACATACACTTCTTTAAAAAAAAAAAAAGAAGTGGGGAAAGCGGTTGGAAAATGTTTTTTTTTTTCTTTTCATCTGTAGCACTAGGCTTTTCGCCAAAAAAGCAGTAATTCGCCAAGATAAGTAAAACCCATGCATTTCGTCACGTGAATAAGATAACCAATGGGCGTTAAGATGGACAATTCTACACCTGGGATTTAGGCGCCTGTACGTAAAATCCCTTAGCTTTTGCCTGGTTAATAGTTCAGTTCAGTTCAGTTTGGAAGTGTGTTGAGATTTGTGCTTGCCATTAAGCCGATTTATCTCCATTTTTCTTTCATCCATCACGATTCAAAATTTGAAGAAGATTGAACAAAAACCACAAAGAAAGATGACACATCGAATTTAAAATGAAATCGTCAAACATGAAAGCATTGGCTGGGAAGCTAAAAACATGCAAAACGTGACAAGAAAACCAAGAATGAAACTGTACAAAAAAAGTTAAGGATCAGAAAGTTGGTAAAGAAATACTAGAGATGCATAATCCACGATTTTTTCAATAACAAATAATTTTGCTATTGTTATTTTTAAATATTTGTTCCAAATATCTGTTATTTCAATCATATTATTAATTAAAAATTATTAATTAGTATTGAATATTAAATTTGTTAATTTTAATTAATACTTAATTAACTAATTTAAGTAATGTGTGATTGAATTAATTTATATATTTCAGCTTACTATTTTAATTCGATTGTTTCATAACTTTTTACTTAATTTGATTATTGAAGTAAACCATTTTCTAAAAAGGTTGAATTAAAAATATATGTCATTTCTTTAAAATGTTTTCTATAGTTCAATATTTCACCAACAGATGGCGCCAACAGTGATCACAATAAACGCAATCACAGCGTAACGTCACAAGCAGTTAAAAATTATCTATAGTGCGTTGCAAAATGAGAATATTGGAAAGTCAAGGTCAATAACACGTTATTACGCTCTTCCCTGTGAATCACAGGAAAGGGTGAAATTACCGTTCCGATAAATTTCAGTGATATGCAATTCAACAATTGATTATTCCTAGAATAACGGGTCCGTTCACTTGTAAGCCCACTCTCAGATTTCTCTTTTTCCCTTTAAGCGTTAAGGGAAGGAACCCTCAAAGACACAAAAGAAGACTGTTTTGCATTTCTGGGATTTTCTATCCACCGCCGGGAGGGTCGGGATCGGTCGATACTCCTTTTCTTTAGCCGAATTCCAAAGATCGAAGAATCTTCAGGGGGGTTACGTGTCCACCCCCCTTGACCCCTTGCGGTTTTCAGAGATGTCGTCTCAGGCCGTCTCAGTTTTGATAGCGCACTGTCATTTTCAAGGAGTTATACATTTGCGGTTTTAGTTGACAGTAATCTACGATTCTTTTTATTCCCTCTCCACTTACAGCATATTTTCCTTTGGCCGACTTGATGAATAAAATATTTTTTCGATACATTTTTCGGTATTTAATAAAACTTGAAATTCATTTTACTTCAATTTATGCAGTTTTGATAATTCTATCTCATTTCTGCTTATTTATTACAAAGAATTATCCGCTTTTGTTATGAGATTTCATGGTATATTAACCTGAAAATGATTAATTTTATGTTCATAAAGTAAAAGGACAATTTTCTTGAATTGATTATTTCCCACTCGTTGCATCACCAAGAAGTCTTATATTCTTTTTCGTTAAATATATTTTGAAAAAAAAATTACCGTGTAAATATTTCTCATACAAAATAATACTTTTATGGATGTAATCTTAGTAAAAGAATTTTATTTCTTTAATACAATTAGAAAGAATCATTAGATGAATGGATTATCCCAAGCATAATTAATTTTATATTCCTTTTAAAGGCTTTTTTAAATTCTTTGTAAACTATTTTGAAAAAAAAATTCTAAAATGCTTGTTTTAAATTTAATTTCTTAGGATGGATGACATAATATAATTATGCATTGTTCTGAAATGAAATTTCTTTTACAATTGAATTTCTCCATTTCCTACATTGTTTACCATTTGCTGCATTGTTTACTTCTTTGAAGCGTCACATATTGAACAAGATATTGCTTTCCTCTTCCGCAGATTTCCCTCCCGGTAGGAACACTTATTAATTCCCAGCCACTCGAAAGCAGTGTCAGTGTTGCTCCTCGCGTCAAATTTGTGAGAAAAATAGATCTTTCGTTTGGTTTTTCTCTTTTTTTTTTCGAATTAGAGATTTTTTCTTTCTTTTATTATTCTTTTTTCGGACTAGGGTTTAGCTTAAAACAACATATTACTATCATAAGAAAGTTGTGGAGAAAAGAACGGGGGGGGGGGAGACGTTGTAAGTGAGGAAGATAAGATAACGAAATTGTTTAGAAACCCATTCTTCCCTAGGTGATTAACCCCCCACAGCTGGGAAGGAAGGAAAGTGAAAAAAGTTCATTTCTTTCTTTAAAGTACTTTTTTTAAGTAATCTTTTGAGGAATAGAGATAAATTTTAGAAAAGCCATACTCAGATTATTTAGCCGCCCAGAGGTATATATAATTTTTGCTTGATACGGTTCGGGTTGTTAATAATTGTGCCCAATCTCGGGAATTTTTTTAAAAATATTTAAACGAATTAAAGCATTGTTATGACATTGGATTCTAAAAATTATTCCCCGAAATTAGGGGTAAAGATTTAAATCTTGAAACAAATAAACAAACAAAAGATGTGTATATATTTGTATAATTTTGTATATGGTTTGATATTATGTTTTGCACTACTATTAAAAATTTCTATCAGTTGTTTTGTGTGTCTGTGTGTACATTTTTAAGAGTAAATAGAGCTGATTTAATTTCATAGTACCGAAAAAATAGCATTGTTAGAATATTTTATAACCGTTAATGAATTAAAATATTAATTATTTGCTCTGCATTTTAATTAATTTTTACTTACCACATTGTTTTATAATATTTACTAAAATGCTACGAATAGTATGTTTGCTTCCTCATTGAAATAAGAATTTTCCTTATTAAATGTTTCAATTTTTTTTTCATTAATAGCCTTATTCTACAAATTTACTGTAGAAGCACTTAGGAGTTTAGCTTTTTCACAATTTTTCTATAGGTCAAATTCCCAGTTTTAATGTGCAGACATTTGCTGTAAGTAATCTTTCTAGTGTGATTTAAAGCATTTGAAAATATTTGAGGCAACATTCAATCGGAAATTCTAGAATATACACAATGGCATCATATTACAAGCAACAAATACTATTATTATGAAGCAACAAATATATCAAGCAACAAATACTATTATTAATAAGTATCCATCCAACTGTCATTTAAATACAGTTTTTAAGACTGCTTTATTAACTCTCTTTTTTGCATAAAATCGAATAATCTCCATAAATCTCGCATTTTAGCTTCATTAATTTTTTTTACACTAAGTCATCTAAGTTATATTTTAAGAACATTTTAAATTTAAATCTACAATAATCACAATCAAGATTTGTGAATCAAATATATCCGCCAGCAGTATTTAAGACATTCTTAAAAAATTATCAATTTCAAGTTTTGTGAGCAACAAAATAAAATTATTCTGATTACATTTTTTTTATATTTAAAACCAAAGCTCTAAAAGATGCAAGAAGTCGAAAATAAAATAAGATTGCAAGTACCAGAAAAAGTGGTATTGGAAAAACATATTCAATTCTCCACATGTGTTTAGTAAGTGTCTATTTAAACGAAAGATATTGATCTCCCTTTTCAGATAGTGTTTTTTCCCAGAAGTCAAGTCAAAAAGGTGGTGAAGGGCAGAGTGAACCCAGGGAAAGGGGGAATGAAGTACGGACCTTCCAAATTCAAAACATCTGCTGATTTTCTGTAAATCTTTTAGCCACACGCTGACTTCAATTAGCAAGCATTTTGAAACGTTTTCACATTTAACACACTTCAAAAAAAAAAAAAAAGACTAAACTGTTAGGATGAATTTTTTTTTGAAATAATACTTTTCTAATGCTTTCACATTTTAAATCTTAATTCTTGTAGAGAAATTGACGTTTTCGGGGAAATTGATTTAAAAAAGTATTTCTTTCTATGTCATTTAAGAAGTCACCAAAAATGAAATTTATTTCATTTAAAAAGAAATTTAAGTGTTTCTCCAAACAATTTTATGTGCAGACAATAATTTAGAACGGAAATGCTTGTATATATAAGGAAGCTAAGAATTACACACAATACATACGTGCGAGAACAAAATGGTTGTCATATTTAAATTAGTATTTTTGTGAATCTATTTTATCATAAAAGAATTTCAAAGCCACTGTTCTGTTTTTAATCTTTCAAAATTTTTATTAATTAATATGCAAATTTACAATGAAACTTTTTTTGGAACTCAGAAGGTTTGAAGTTTAAAAACATTCAGCCAATGAGATTAAATATTTACCAGTAAGAAAATAATTAATTCGATATTTTGTCCTTTTTATGACATCTATCAGGAAAGAATTAATATATTTTGTGTTTAAGATATAAAAAAGATTTTTAGCTTTTTGTCATTAAAAAAAATGAAAAAAAAATTTTTTTCTATTAATTTTTTATGAATCATTTATTGACGCTGATTAAATCGGATATTTAAAGGTAGGAATCTTTTTGATGATACTCTTTTTTTGTCAAGTTAAATTAAGTTACATTATTGACTGGTTTATTTTTTTAAAAATTCTACGGAAGACAAATATTTTTTTAAAAAATTATGTAGTTTAATATAAAATGTTTTATGGAAATTTATTATGTACTGAGATTTAGGGATTACTTTCAATTTCATTACGTTGTTAAAGGTTAAAATACACAAATATAAGAGGTGGCTTTCACAAATTGAGGTCTTTAAAACCTTTATAATTATATTTATATTAGTGAAATAATGTATTAATTTTACTGTTATTTTTTTCATTTCCTAAAAGTATATAATATTGCAAGATACAAACACCGTATTTATTGTACATGATATCGATTTTTTAACGTTTTATACGTGGCTAATAACATGGCTAAAAAATTTACAATAAACATTTTTTAAAAAAATGCAGAATTTATTTTAATATTTAAGAATGTTAATTTGAATGTATTTTAGTTTTGATAATAATTGTTTTATAATTAAATTAGTTTTATGGTTTTTTAATACAGTTTGCGTAGAAAAAATAAAATACAGTTTGAATAAAAATAATATGTAGATAATACAATACACATAACTGACAATCGAAAAGCTGGTTGTAACTCTTTTGCAGCAATTTATATTCCTTTATTTTCAGAAATTTTTATTCTATTTTTAAAAACTTTGTTTTAAATTGATTGAGACTCACTAAACATTACTGGTATTTTCTTAATTTTTTTGTTGCAAATTTATAATATTTTATTTTCAATTACAATGATTTACGTTCTTTTTTAAATGCTTCTAGATCGCTTTATAGAAGGAGGGAAAAAGCAAAAGAAATTTAATGTTAAATTGGTAATTTATCTAACTTTAATAAATTAAAAATATCACAAAGAAAATCAATTTATTGCAAAAGTAAACAAAGAAATATTTTTAATGCGAACATTATAATTTCTTCCTGTTCAATTCCAAAATCCATGAAATTTTAATAAATGAAGCATTTTTTTCTTTGCTAACTAGAATCTTTATGTTATGTAAACAAAAGTATTGATATATACGTGATGCCAACATTTAGAGTGTCTGTCATACATTAAAAAATATTTACATTTGAATGAATTTCTGTACATCACCCAAGATGTTTTTAAAAATCCATGAAGCCAATCATTTATCATTGGTAATTGATTTCAAATATCCCTTTAAATTTAAAAAGAGCTTGAAAATAAGCTATAAATCTGTTTTTAAAAAATTCTACAACCATGCAGAGCAATGCAGTTCTCATGCTAATTAGGCACAGAAAATTCAATTATGCGAAAATTAAATCGTTTCAATCGTGGAAAAATAATAAGCATGGTGTTTATATTCATTTAAGAATATTAGAAATGAAATTTATTCTGAGTGTTGAATACCTGTAAAAACTTTTTTTTTAATATATACATTTATGAGGAGACTTGAGGGCGAAAGAAATCTTGTTTTCGTACAATAAGACAAGCCGCGCATTTGCATCCAGCAATAGTCATTATCTTGAGATAAGACCGGAACAGCTCGGAACTATGACTTTTTGTGAAATGAGAAACTGCCTGCATGTGATCAATAGGCTCCGCTGCCCGCCCCTCCAGAACTATTTGTGGGAGGTCTATTCCAAGAACATGCATCATTGTGTAAGGGACTTTCCCTACCCCTATGAATGACTCCGTTTTTGTTTGAGAGCTCCCATTGGACAGATCGTATCTATTGTAACTTTCTATCGTGATCGCAAGAGCTGTAGTTGAAATATCAACAATACGATACGATCATGGTAAGGGTGTGATTTGAATCACACCCTTCCATGAAAAGTATTGATCACTGGTATCTGTGACTTTCTGATATTGGTTACGTAATAACAGCTCTGAAAATATTCGTCATCCCTAAGAAATACGCTTTCGGAGTTGATCATGAAAATTAAGATTTTTTTTAATAACGAAAAAGAATATGTTCTACATCTTCAATTTCATTACAAACAGAAAAATTTGGTGAACTGGACAGACCGAATCTAAACAGCTTGTGGAGGTGGTTTTGGTGGAATTGGGCCAATATGGAGGTTGAATTATATTAGGTTGGTTATGGAGGTTGAATTATATTAGGTTGGTTATGGAGGTTGAGGTATTGAGTCTGCGTCGTTTGGGTTTGAAGTCTAGTAACTTATCCATTCGACAAAAGCGATCGATAATGTCAAGTGGTTGTTACTGGCTTATTATTAAGCTTTTCGTGAGATGAAAAGATTCCAGTGTGAAAGCGTGTGAGTAAGACATCCGTCTTTCGATTGGTAAGATATCGACGATATTTAAGTTTGATGTTTTCCAAACTGAGAGAACGATTTACTATAGTAATTTTCATTAATTTCATTCTTTAAATTCAATCTTCAGAATATTATTTTTGATGTGTCGAAAGATATCTTCCGGGGAAATCCATTCAACAGCTTCAGAAGAGCTTTTCAAGTTAAATTACCCACTTGTTAGTTTTCTGGGTTACCAACGTGACCAGGGATTCAAACAAGTTCTAGAGATTTTGTTTTAATTTGAGAAAAACAAATTTTGCTGGATAAGTGTAATAATTCTAGGGGATTTATTAATAATATTCGTAAGAGCTTTTAAAACTGATAAGCTATTTGTAAGTAAGACATAATCTTGCATTTCAACAGAAAACAGGGAAGACCTCCATAATGGAATTATAAGAATAATAAAATGGAATAATACGAATGGCTCCATAAGGAAGGGAATACAAGAGCTTGTAGCAGCTACATTTCTATTTTATAATCTTTGTTTTTTATAAGTTGTCCTTTTAAAAAGTGGCAACAGTAGTAGCGTTTTGATGGAATAAAAATATAGCGACTTGATTTAGTTTCGCTTACTTAAATTTCAAATATAATCTGAAATTATCATTCTGGAAAAATAATCTATATTAATAACCTATCTCAATGAGTTCCACATAACAGCGCTACATTTGGTGACCCGATGACGAGAATTCCGGAACTGTGAATAATACTTTTTTCTACCTAACAGTTATGGCTACCGGCGGCGCTTCTGTTTCAAATACGGCAAATGATGGTTACGAAGTAAACAAGGTAAGCGTAAAAATTCCTCCATTTTGGGAAGAGAAATCAGAAATTTGGTTTTTTCAAGTAGAGACACAGTTCTCAATTGCAAATATCACCCAAGATCAAACTAAATTTAACTATCTTGTTGCACAATTAGAACCGAAAGTAGTTGAAAATATATGGGATATAATTCAGAGTGATCGGAATGATAAGTATGAAGCTGCAAAAGAAAGATTGCTCAATATATTTAAAGAAAGTGAAGAAAAAAGTATTACAAAACTGCTAACAGGAATTTCTCTTGGCGATATGAAACCTTTCCAACTGTTGAGAAAAATGAAGTCACTTGGCGGAACAAACATATCGGATAAAGTATTGCGTACTTTGTGGTTTGGCAAACTGCCAGAATCAAAAAACAATATTTTGGTTGTAAGTAATGAAGATTTGGAAAACTTATCAACTATGGCAGACAAAATATTTGAAATGAGCTCACCGACAGAAATTCATTCTGCTGGTAATGAGAGTTCTATGATGAATACGATGTTGGAAAAAATATCTAACTTAGAAAAACGAATTTCAGAACTAAAAGTTCGCAGACAAGGTAGAAATAAATTTCGTCAATCTGGCTTTCGTCGAGATAGGAGTCGTAGCCAATCAAGAAAGAGATACAATCCCAATGGACCGTTGTGCTATTTTCATTTTAAATATGGGGATAAATGTTTACCAAATAAATGCAAGAATCCATGCAGTTGGAAAGAGTCGGAAAACTCCTCACAGCAGTAGTTTCAACGGCAGATACTGCTGCGAAAAAATTTGAAGATTGCCGTAATTACCGTTTATTTGTTACCGACAAAACAACCGGCTTACGCTTTCTTGTAGATAGTGGTGGTGATCTCTCCATAATTCCTGCCACATCAAACCATAAAATTTGTAATTCTTTCAAATTATATGCTGCAAATGGAACAATAATACCCACGTTTGGTTTTAAAATTTTAACTTTGGATTTAGGCCTTCGTCGAGCATTCCAGTTTCCTTTTATAATCGCTAAAGTGGATCGTGCGATCTTAGGCGCAGATTTTTTGACAAAATTCAAATTAATTATTGATATGCACAACAAAAAACTAATAGATGGTGTACAAATTTATCTATTCGAAGCCATATTACATGCATAACAAGTGCCGATAGCATAAGCACAACTAATAAAAATTTTCAATATGCAAAATTGCTGTCAAAATATCCAAATTTAACTAAACCAAACCTGTTAATTTCTAACACGAAACTTAACGTCAAACATCATATAGCTACAAAAGGTCCACCTGTATTTTCAAAGGCTCGCCAACTAGATATAGAGAAATTAAAATTAGCTAAACAAGAATTCAAATTTATGTTAGATAATGACATAATTAGACCTTCAAAATCTCCATGGGCCAGTCCACTTCATTTAGTTAAAAAAAAGGATGGAAGTTTACTACCATGTGCGGACTACAGACGCTTAAACGCACAAACGATCCCTGATCGTTATCCTATTCCAAGAATAGAGGACTTCCATCATATCCTAAAAAACAATCAGATTTTCTCAAAAATTGATTTATTTAAGGCATATTTTCAAATCCCAATAGCCGAAGAAGACAAAGAAAAAACAGCTATCATAACCCCATTCGGCTTATATGAATTTAACGTCATGAGCTTCGGGTTAAGAAACGCCCCATCTACATTTCAACGTTTTGTTAATGAAGTATTTTTTGGATTGGGCTTTATTTTTGCCTACTTGGATGATATTTTAATAGCTTCCTCAACAGAAGATGAACATTCAGAGCACCTTAATATAATTTTCTCGCGTTTAAATAAATATGGCTTACGTATAAATCTTGGAAAGTCGATTTTTGGAGTGAAACAGTTAGAATTTTTAGGATACCTGATTACTCTTAAAGGCTCTCAACCCCTTCCTGAAAGAGTTAATGCCATCTTAAATTATAAATTATCCGAAACTGTTCATGAATTACGTACCTTCCTTGGTCTCATTAATTTTTATAGGCGATACATCAAAGATGTTGCCAAAAACCAAGCAATTCTTCATGAATATTTAAAAGGTTCCAAGAAAAAGGACAAACGTAAGATACTGTGGACCGATGAAGAGAAAGAAAAATTTGTGCAATGCAAAAAAGATCTAGCAAATGCAACA
The DNA here is from genome assembly GCA_026543055.1 of Argiope trifasciata. Taxonomy (NCBI): domain Eukaryota; kingdom Metazoa; phylum Arthropoda; class Arachnida; order Araneae; family Araneidae; genus Argiope; species Argiope trifasciata. The sequence goes on from JAPMOQ010066041.1 coordinate 16,308, forward strand.
CTATTAAGTTTTCCAAATCCGGACTCAACATTAGCTCTCTTCAGTGATGCTTCAGATTTTGCTGTTGGATCGGTAACAATTAGAAGAAGGCAGTTGGAAACCCTTAGCCTTATTTTCGGAAAAGTTGTCTGATGCTCAGAAAGGTTATAGTACTTACGACAGAGAACTGTTAGGAATATACCTTTCTATCAGGCAATTTAAACATATTCTTGAAGGAAGACAATTTATAATTTATACTGATCAAAAACCTTTGACGTTTGCATTCCAACAAAAAAATGAAAAAGCTTCTTCTAGACAGTTACGTCATTTGCAATACATATCTGAATTTTCAACTGATATTCGCCACGTAAGTGGAAAGGAAAATATAGTAGCAGATTTCTTATCCAAGATAGAAGCCATATCAGAAATCAAATTGCAGAATCCCAAATTGATAATCAAGATCTTAACGACCTACTCTCGAAACCGTCTTTGATTTTTAAACAATATCCCCTGGATTCAGGAAAATTACTTAGGTGCGACATTTCAACAACAAAAATTCGTAAATATATACCTCAAAAGTTTCGAATGCAAGTTTTTCACAAAATTCATGTCCTGGCACACCCTGGTGTGAAATCGACCGTGAAGCAAATATCGTCCAGATTTATATGGTTTAATATTCGAAAAGATGGGGTACAGGCCTTTGCCCCAAAGATACAGGCCTTTGCCCCAATGGGCATAGGCCTGTATCCACTGTCAAAAGAATAAAATTAACAGGCATACGCATTCGCAAATTACAAGGAAGTAGATGACAGATTCTCTGTTATTCATATTGACATCATAGGTCCTTTACCTACTTCTGAAGGTAAAACCTACTGCCTTACTTGCATCGACCAATTCACATGTTGGATAGAAGTTATACCTTTAGCAAATGTGACTACAGAAACAGTTGCCCGAGAATTTTATAATAATTGGATTTCACGTTTCGGAATGCCTTATCGTGTTATCACCGATCAAGGAAGTCAATTTAGGTCTGAACTTTTTACAAATATCGGTATCATATGTGGTTTTCATATAAATACAACTACAGCTTACCATCCACAATGCAATGGGAAAATTGAAAGGATCCATCGGACCTTAAAAGCCGCAATAAGAGCACATAATTCCATTAAATGGACTCAAACTTTACCTACAGTATTGTTGGGACAAAGAGCTGCTCTGCGAGGAGACACAAATTACACCATTGCCAAAATGATTTATGGACAGCCTATCAGGTTGCCTGGAGAGTTTTTCGAAAAACCTAAAATTTCCTGGGATATCGATACGTTTGCAAAAGAATTACAGAAACAGATGGAACAGCTAAAACCACTAGAATCTCACCGAAAATCTTCTAACCCTGTTTTCATTCACAAAGACTTGGGCCATAGTACACATGTCTTCATACGCGTTGACAGAATTCGGAAGCCTTTGGAACCACCGTATGATGGACCTTTAATAATTGTGAAAAGACATGATAAATATTTCACCGTTAAAATCAAGGGCAAGGATACAAATGTATCCATTGATAGATTGAAACCGGCATATCTGTTAACGGACATTCCCCTTCTGAAATCAGGTCATGCCCAAGCATTGCCCAAAGAAACATTGATGACAGCAGATCCAGAAACTGAAAAACAACCATCAGATCTGTTAAACAAAAATGTCCATACGAAAAAATGTACTCGCTCTGGTAGACATGTAAGATTTCCAGCTCGTTACTGAGATTAAGTACATTCTATTCATTGTTGTAAATTCATTTGTATATATATATAGATATATATTTCACGGCTCTATCCCAGTAAACGGTACGCTCTATTTTGGTGATTTTTTTGGCGCCATTTCTCGGACGATATTTATTTTCTCCTTGGCAACTTCACCCTTTCTCTCCCGTTAAAAGATGGTAACCTCGTAATTTGTGCAATGAATGATGTGATGTCATGATGATGTAATTCTTGTTTCATCCAATTATATTCAAGGCTTAGGTACTTGGCGTGTGCTTCGCGGAGTCGTGTTTCGCCAATAGTCGCCAAAAACAAGATGGCGGACAAGGAGCGTACCGTTTATTGGGAATTAACCCATTTCACTTACATTTGTATAAATTGCATGTTATAAACTGTATCGTAACCCCATTGTTACTGGGTGTTGTATTATCACAAATTAATACGCTATTGCGCTACCAGCGCATCTATGAACTGTGCTTACTGATAATAGCTTTAAGAATCTCGAAAGACCCCTAAAAGGTTAGCTGAAAGTTCAAGAGAAAATAAGCAGGCGTTTATTTGCATCCATAACGTTTATTCTTCAAAACACACATGTAAACATTTCCCGCTCAAAAACAGTAATAGGTTACAGTTAACAACAGTCATTATGTACAGTTAACAAAATAAATATCAAATAAAAGACAGGTAGACGCGACATCCTCCCACCTTAAGTTGTTGGAAAACAACTTAACCTACAAAAAAAAAAAAAAACACTTAAAATTTTCAAAAACTACACTAATGCATTTTTTTTACCTTTACAATTATTGCATTCAAATTACTACATAAATTTCTTAAAACTGAAATATGACAAAAATATAAATTTTCAAAGTTCATATAGGAAAAGAAAAATTTACAGGTTCAGTCTTATAGGTGGTTTTACAGTTCTCCCACCTTTGGTTTTTAAAATAGATACAGTGTCAATGTTAGAAGTTTCTTTCAAAACTTCATTCTTAAGATCATCAAGTTTCGTTTCCCTCTATCCCATTGGAAACCACTTATCACAAATCCGCAGAGTCGTACTCCCACCGTCGCAGAAAGTAACTCCAGACGAGGGAAAGGTAGTTCTTTCACAGGGGCAACTCTGGTTTTGGCAGCCAAAAGATTTGCATAAACAGCACCAACATACTCAATTCGAACGAAAACTGCAGTGGCATACGCAAACTGATTGGAGCACAACTCCTCAAACCATTGTAAAAACTCCATATCTTTAACTTCGACATCCCCTGACATATCGTCTTGTGGCAGAAGCAGCAGCTTTGCGACATCTGGTTCCGGCTGAATTTCATCGGCTTCGAATTTCGTTTCTGCTTCAGAAGCAGATTCATCAGTTTGAAAGTCTGTTGCGTTTTCAGGAACTTCAAATTGATTCATCCTGTCATTTGTTGCTTGATTTTCATCAGCCATCTGATCAGGCTCAGGTGACATTTCTTTTTTAGGTTCTTTACCACTATCAAATGAATGATTCGCCTTTTCTTGTTGGCCGTCGGTTACAGCATTTCGGAATTCGGTTGCTTCAGGAGAACGGTCTGCCTTCTCGTCCTTCATTACAAGCTCTTTAACATATTCTTTAGGTTCTTCCCTTTTATGCTTATTCAATTCATTCTCTTGATTTGACGAGTCATGTAATATTTCATCTTTTGATTCCTCAAAATTTATCTTGATCAGATTTACAGTTTCCGTTTTCAAAAATGTTAATAAATTATCAAGTCTGCCTTTTGAATCGATACCAAAATCAAAATTTGAGTTTCTCTGCCAAGCTCTAAGAAAATCTTCAGGCAAACAAGATTCAACTAAAGGATAGAGTAGAGCTGCACTTTGGTCAGTAGTAACACCTAGTGTTTCAAGTGCACGAATCTGTTGCTCTAGACTATCATATAATGCACATAAATTATTTGATGAAAAATTTGAATTATTATTTTTCAAAACCAACTTCAACAATTCCCTAACATATACCTCTACTTGTAAACCGTTGCGACCAAATCTTGTTTTTAAACAATCAATTGCTTTAGGATAATTATCGCCAGTTGGTGGAAAACGTTCAATCACTTCTCTCGCCCGAGAGCCTTCAATGGTAGCTAGTAATAAATATTGAAACTTATCAGAATTTTCAATACCAGAATCAACATGAATTTTTTCGAATTGGCTCCAAAAATAAAGCCACTCTTTGACGTCACCGCCAAACTTTCTTAATTCCAATCTAGGTAATTTGAACCTTTTTTCAATAATATTTTCATGAGAATCTATTACAGAGTTACTTTGGGAAGAATTCATGATAGCACTTACATTTTGCTGACGATTTAAAATCCTTCCAGCTCTTGTTTCCATCCTTATAGCTCTGTCACGAAAATCTTCAACCACTTCAAATTCTGTATCAAATTCAATCTCCGAAAGAAGTTCAAGGATGCTCGAGTGAGTAACTTCTAGCCGCTCTGCTTTCGATTTAAAAACATTCAGTTCCGATTCCAGTTCAATAACATCAACTCTTTCCAATGTCATCAGCTCCGTTAATTTATTTTGCGCTTTCGTAAAAGCAGCTCTGCCTGCCTTCCGTGCTTTCTTCAAAGCTTCAAGATTCGCCATGTCAGCAACTATTGTAAACACAGTCCTGTCGCGGACGCCAGAAATGTTGTATTATCACAAATTAATACGCTATTGCGCTACCAGCGCATCTATGAACTGTGCTTACTGATAATAGCTTTAAGAAACTCGAAAGACCCCTAAAAGGTTAGCTGAAAGTTCAAGAGAAAATAAGCAGGCGTTTATTTGCATCCATAACGTTTATTCTTCAAAACACACATGTAAACATTTCCCGCTCAAAAACAGTAATAGGTTACAGTTAACAACAGTCATTATGTACAGTTAACAAAATAAATATCAAATAAAAGACAGGTAGACGCGACACTGGGAAAGGAGTGATGTAGCAGCTACATTTCTATTTTATAATCTTTGTTTTTTATAAGTTGTCCTTTTAAAAAAAGTGGCAACAGTAGTAGCGTTTTGATGGAATAAAAATATAGCGTCTTGATTTAGTTTCGCTTACTTAAATTTCAAATATAATCTGAAATTATCATTCTGGAAAAATAATCTATATTAATAACCTATCTCAATGAGTTCCACATAACAGCGCTACAAGCTCCATCCCGAAATAACTACATTGAGGTTTTACAACGGGGTGTAAATGGGTTTTAAATCATGAATGAAACGTAGCAGAGCACACGACAGAAATGCCCCCTTGAAAAATATTATATGATGGTTATATAGATTATAATAACGTCGTCAGATAGATAAACGTCGTCAATCTTCGCCGGCTGGTGCTACTTTTGTGCATTTCTATCACCATTCTCTTATTTAAACTTATCCTCACTGAGCCAATTTATATATATTATGTTCCTTGAAAAAATAAGAAAGGGAAAAGCTGTGAATCTGGTAAATTGTAATGTTTGAATTCGCTTTAAATTAAATAAATATAAGATGCTAAAGACAAAGCCACTGCTTAAAAAAATAATAATAATACTAAACACTCTCGAGTAACGAATATATGAAAAGAAGTGAAGTAAACTATAAATAAATAAAGTTCTGTAGCGAAAGCTAGCATTGTTTTTGTGAAAATATTTGTGGACACTTCTGAATATCAAATACAACAGAAATCAAATATATATTGTTTATCTTTGAAATTTTTATGTTTTTTCCTTGTCGCAAAATACTATGAACATATATTTTATATCATGAATTGCTGTATTGTCATATCCATTATTTTTGAATGGAAGAGTCAGAAACAAATTGCGTAGAATTATGTCTTTTTATTTTTTGAAATAGGTGATTTTATGTGAAATAATTAAATATGTTCTTATTCATTCTTTCCTGCATCGAAGTCGGACATCATGAAATATGAGCCGTTTGAAATTTTTGACCTTGGAATGTAATTTAATGCTCCTTATATGTCTTATTATAGATTCGTTTTTTATATTCATAAAATTCTTGTGAAGCAAAATTTTCACCTATTCCATTTTATGTTTCAGATTCATTAAAGAAACAGTTTCTGCTTCGAATTATGACTTGAATTCTTTAAATGCTGTAATAAATATGCATTATGTATATAAATGATCCTCACGAATCTGATTATTCTCAGGATAATTTTCTATCCAATGTGAATACTATCTTTCACAACATCTCACAAAATTCAGCAAAAACAGCCTTTTTAAATGTATCTAGCCACATGGAAAATGCAACCTTAACTGTGTTGGAAACTCCTCTTTCGAATTCCAGTATCTCAAATGTTTTTTGGATCCATTGCCTTGGTCAGTGGTTGCCACCCAATCATATTTTATTTCAAATTGCAAATGCCTTTTTATTTTTATCCTATTTGGCACCAGTTGGAATCTATGGTTTACTTTACTTGAGAACATGCTTAATGATTGGCTCTATATTTTTTGCCATTTGGGGATGGATAGTATTATGTGCCTTGGATACATTCATTTGGAATGCAGTATTCACTTTAATAAATTTTTTTCATGTTGTAATACTTTTGTATATGCTAAGACCGGTCAAGTTGAGTAAAGAGCTTGAAGAAGTTTATAAAGATCTCTTCAAACCCTTACAAGTATCACGACATCAGTTCAGAAGAGCTATTAGCTGTATGAGAGAAATTAAATGCTTGAAACCTCGAGAACCATATTGTGTGGAAAATGTTACAAAAGTGGATCGTTTGTCTCTTGTACTTACCGGAAGGTAAATATTCCTTTACAATTTTATTTCCATTTCTTGATGCAAAGTTTGTAGCTTTCATTTTGAATGAAGTGTTCTGAGAATATCATATTATTTACTAGTAAAAATTATTTGAGCTTTCCTTCAACATAATGTCCACCAAGACTTATTCTAAACATACCCTTAATCTGCAAACTTCAGATTCAGTTGCTTTAGAAAAAGACATCATATGTTAAAATTAATGTTTAATATCAGTTGTTATTGTTACTAATATATGTTAATCATGTATGTAATGATCATGAAACAATGGATACTTTTAAGATATAAATCTGCTGTTAAATCAAGCTTATGGAGAATGTTAATTATCTTTAAATTATTGATTTAATATAAAAAAATAAAGCAGTGCCATTGACTTTACTTGAAAATTACTTAAAATACTCTTTCATATTTATAAAATATCATCTTTTCAAATGAATTTAATTTTTTTTTCACCAATTATTACGCATACAAGCTTTACATTAATGAGAATGGCTATGCTAAATGTATCTTGTTTTTTTTTCATTTGTTGTTGTCACTTTACATTATTATTGAAATGTTTCATGAAATAAAATTGGCCATGCTCTTCTGTCAACTGAATCTTAAATAAGAACTACAAAAAGATGTAGATGGCTATTACATTAATGCATGTAGACATCTAAATAGAATAAAGTCATTTATTCTATTTATTCGTCAACATGCATGTCTATGTCATTGCTTAGACTTTGGCATCTATGTAGAATAAAGTCATTTTAGCTTAGTGAACGTTCAGTTTCTTTTACAAAAACACAACAAAGTTAGTATATATTTTATGTTGATGAAAAAGCATATGAAATTCTTTTAACATTTTTCTACTAAAATGGAGCTTTAGTATGAATAATGAATTTGAATGATAAATTATGCAGTCTTAAGTTCTATGCTTACATTTTTTATATTTTTTCCACCTTATCCAAAGCTCACTTTAGAAAGAAAATTTTTGGAATTGGGGGGAAAAAAATGAACAGCGAACAACATAACATCTTCATTTCTAGGGTGTATTAGTTAAATAAACATTGTTGGTACTTGTGCATTAGCCTCAGCTCATTGACAAATTTTTGGCTTCATCACATGCCATTGATGAACTTTAAACTTAACTGCATATCAATAATTAATATAATTTTTTAAAAGTGTAATGAAAATGTTTTTCAGTAATATGTCTTGTCGCTTAAACACTTAATACTTATGCAGTCAATACACTAGTTCTGTATAATTTTTCTATATTTTAATTAACAATGAGTATGCTGGAGATGCAACAGTTTTTCAAAATCATTAAGTAATGTATTAATAAAGAAAAATGTAAAATCATTAGTTGATTGAATTAACATTGCTTAGATATTGAAATTTGAAATGCTCTTAAAATTCTTAAGAATATGTGAATACTGCAAATCCAGGACTCCATGAGTATTCATTTTTAAATTATATGATTTTAGCTAAAAAGAAGTTCTAATTAAAATTTTATTTATCTAAATTATTTAACTTATTTAGAAGTATTTTCATTTTTTAAATTGATATTATTTCAGCTATTAAATCTTAAACGATTTTTTTGTCAGGCATTAGGACTTATAAGAGAAGGGCATGAGGTTGGGAATGGAGTTCAAGATGAGATTTAGATAGCGGTTATATGTATTTAAAATGTTTATCATTTAAAATATTAAAGTGCAATAGTCAGCCAGTTTAAAAAAAATGGCTCTCAAATTTTCAGCCTAGTTTATATGTTAATAAAATGCAATTGTTGCCCAGACCCGAGTTGTATAGTGAATAAAACAATGGCATAGCATCCATGGGACCTGAGTTCTGTCCTGACTAGTATTCTTTTGTCTTTTTTCCCCATTGGTTTTGTTTTGAAATTACTTCAAATTAATTTAACAATTTGCAAAAAGTTTTAATTGATATGTTTTTTTTAAACAAAAATAAATTTTTATGTACCCAATTCTTGGATTATAATTTAATTTTAAGAAGAAAAATAATTAGAAATAGGAATGCTTTTTTTTTAACATTCAGAATTACTTAAATTAAATTAACAATTTAAAGATAGTTTCAGTTCTTATGATACTAATTTTTAAATCGATAAATAAATTTGTTTTCCCATAATACATAAATCATAACTTATTTTTTATTGAAATATAATTATATTCATTTATTTATTTTAGTGATTATATTATTTGAAATAACTCAAGCTGTATTTATATCAGTAATTAAAGAAATTAATAAAATAATTTCAGTGAACATTTTCAGTATTAATAATCTAAAAGAAAAAGTAGGAAGCAGGTGTTAAATTATAGAATGCAAAAGCAGATGGTTCAGAACTTTTACGAGTTTTGGAATGGATATTTTAGAAGAAATTTTTTTAAAGGTAAATGGTATCTGTTTTCTAGTCCATTCTTTTAAGATTTCTCTTGTGGATTATTATTATCTATCAATTGTTCAAGACCTCTAAATACATCCGTCTTGTTTCAAATGTTTTTACAATAATTATGGTTTGTAATAAAAATTTAATAAGATATTTTTGTGATTTTAGTAATTTTATAAATATTTATTATCTTTTAAGTTATGTTTATAATTATTTCTTAAAATTAAAAATATGATTCAAGTATTAGGTAAAAAAGTATTTATTTTTAAGAGAAATTAATTTTTGATTGGTAAAATAGTTAAAATATTAATTAAAATTAACTGTAATTTATTTAAAAACATTTTTAAAATGAAAATGTATTTATGTTTATAATTATTTTTCTTCTAAAAAGTAAATAATAATCCTAGAATCTGGGAAATGAATATTTTCACACAGAAAAAAAATATTAATTAAAACTCTTTGTCAATTGTTTAATCAAGTAATTTTAAAATAATTTAAAAAAAAGCAAGGACCATTTGGGTCTCGTAAGTGCAATGCCATCACTTTATCTAATATACAACTCGAGTCTTGGTAACAGCTGCACTTTATTAGTTTATAAGGAAGCTATACTGAAAGTTTAAGGCCCATTTTCTTGAAGTTGGTTTTCTACTGTTCTTTAATTTTTTTATGGAATGAATATTCAAGATGTGTTCTACCATTATAGAAAATATCATCCTGAACTCAATTTTCAGCCTCGTGCTTTTCTTTGTTAGAAAATCGATTTTGAAATAAAACATTTTATAAAGCACTAGTTATCAAAGTAAATATATTGAGGAAAACACTTTTTATAACTATGAGAGATTAAGAAAAAGAAACTATCTGTTCCTTCCAAATTAAAGAAATCATGGGAGGTAAACATAAAGATTGCAGCCTGATCCTTTAATCAATACTGTTGAGGTTAACCATTAAGCGTCTTTAAAAGAGTAGGTAGGGGCTTATTTACAAAACCTATCATTTTTATGTTCGTCAGTCTATTTTCTCAATTTTTTCTCTTTTTTTTATTGCCTGTGCTCATGCATTTTATTACCCATTTAAAAGATGTTTATGGCTATAATAAAAGAACCATATTAGAGTAGAAAAGAAAGTTTCCAATTCTTTCCTTTCAGTACAAAATTTATTTCATTATCAATGATGAATATTGCAAGATTGATTATGATTTTTATTGTGGCGTTATCAATAAAATATTTTGGGAGGAGAGGATTTTAATCTAAAAATTCTCTGCTTATTGTTTCTGTTTTGCAGATAGAAAAATACTGATAGGATGTAATACATTTTATATATAATATACAACTAAATTGCTGAGTCGTTCCCCCCCCCCATCAAGTATATTTCTTTGTCTATTTTTTTCTCTTAATATATTGATTAAAATTTACATTTATTATTTAAGTATTTAAATTAATTAACATTAAGTATTTAAAAAATTATTTCTATACAATACAACTATAAGTTATTTCTATACAATCTAACAATAATGCAAATTGAGTGGGGAACTGTTGTCGTTTGGAATCGAAAGGAATGCTGAGGGGAATAATGGAAATACTTGGAGTGAGCACGTCTTCTCCAATCGATGCTCGTTTAAGGATAGTTGTCACACTTCATGCCCCATATTGGTTTTTTGATTCTGATACTCATAATCAGGTAGCATGTAAACGTTTTCTTTCGACTCTTGCCTCATGTTGACCTTGGGACTAAAACACGAGAATTTGTAATTTTTAAACAATCTGCTTTATTGCTCTCTTTTCATTCCTCGTTTGTTCACGAAGCTTGATTTGGTTAATTTTCTAGATGTTGTGTTGTTAGATCTATTAAGTGATGAATGTTTGGGAACTCATTTTTTATCGAAGCAATCAACATGATAGATATTTGTATTATCAAAATATTGTTTGTAGATTCATTTAATAAAAATATGAAAATTACTGTTTGCTCTTGGAAATTTTATTACACATAACTTACCTTGAACGACATTGAAAATAATTTTATTTTGTATGTATGAGATCAATTTTGAATAATATGTGCAGTTTCCTACAGATAAAATAGTGAGCACACTGAATGACAACATTCTTGAGTAGAAGATTATTTATTAATGAAAAGAAAAAAAAACTTTCACAAAGTATTTTTGATTTCATTTCCCTCTCATTGATTGACATCAATCATAATAATTTTATTTTGTTTGATATATGTGCGATGGATGTACCTTTGCCATTTACTGTTTGACTTTTGTCAATTATCAGTTTTAAAATATAACCCTTGAGAAAGAGTGAGCGATAGATTTTACCAAGTTTCATCACAATCGGTTGAACAGTACGGAAGCTCATAGGAATGAACAAACAAAAATTCATTTTTATGTAACATATATGATAACTGTACTATGCTTATAGCCTTTGTGGAGGCGCAAGCAACAAGTTAACCAATTGTAGAGAAATCGGTTGAATATTATAGCAATGCATAAGGTATGGACAAACAAAAACTCATTTGTATACTAGCCGCCTTTGGCGACCAGCTGGTTCGCCATGAGTAATGGGTTCTAACATTTTCAATTAAATCACATATTCCTTAGCCTTGAAGTAACTCCGGGCATTGATTGGCCTGAAATTAATATTTTCTTTGAGATGATGGACGGAAAGTTCTAAAAGAAAGCGTTTTCCTAATAATATTCTTTAATTTTATAAATCAGTCAGTTTTAATGATTGATTTAGTAGACTGATTGATGTAGCAACTTTTATTTAAAATATTAATAAAAATATTTTGTAAAATATGGGTGACAGAGCAAAGTATGAGGAAATCTAAAAATCGTTATTCATAAATGCATTGTTTAACTCAAACTTCATAAAATGTAATTATTTACTTCATTTAGATCAAATTAATAGTATTAAACAATATGTATGCCTATTAAAAATATTTTACAAAGTGGCCATTGGAAAGGAATTTGAATGCATATCCTGTATAAATTCAATCCTGCATAAATAAAGATAATGTATTCAATTAATGATTTAAATATTGCAAAAGATCATAGAATCCTTTGCCTTGCATTTTTTAAAGAAAATATCACATTTTATATTTATTTTATTTTATCCAGTCACGTGCTAAAAGTTGCATTTCTTCCGATTTAATTTGCGATGATAGTTTTTTTTTTTAATTTGAACTTCCGTCAAAATGATGGCAACACGGTGAAAAAAACTAATTTTTTCAATTTGACGTGCTCTTGCAGATTTTATAGAAACCTTAGCTTTGCATTTATTTTTTTAGAAACTATCACATTTTATAATGAAAAAAAATATTGAATTAATGATACAGATATTGCAAACGATAATAAAAATTTCCCATTAAGTCGGATTCCAATGCATATCCTGTCTAAATTCGATTAGGTTAACCGTAAAGAAGATTTATTGAAGTAATTATTTAGATATTGCAAACGATCATACAATCCTTTGCTTTTCATTTATTTTTTTAGAAAATATCACATTTTATATTTATTTTATTTTATCTAGTCACGTGTTAAAAGTGGCATTTCTTTAGATTTATTTTGCGATGATATTTTTTTTATTTGAACTTCCGGCATTCTTTTATTTTATCCAGTCACGTGATAAAAACATGGTTAAAATATTTCTTTAAAAATTCATTAAAAATAGAAGTTTACATTATAAATTAAAAAAACTGATACCATTAGAAAGCTAATTTTTTTATCTTTAAATTGATATAAAAATCATGTTTGTCCGATAATAATTTCGGAAGTTATAGCCGAAAAACGTCGAAATTTCGCTTAAATTTTAATTATTTCAAATTCTAATTAAAAATTCGAAAAAAGGGCTCCGAGGTGCACATTCCGGACCTCCAAGGTATACATGTACCAAATTTGGTAGCTGTAGGTCCAACGGTCTGGCCT
>JAPMOQ010066041.1:29233-44041 GCA_026543055.1 Argiope trifasciata
CACACACACACACACACACACACACACGCACACACACACACACATTGAGCTTTATTATAAGTATAGATAACAGATTTATGTATTCTTTTAGAATTGTAAGCAAACTATTTTTTGTATTTTTTTTATTCACTTAATATTCTGTCAGAAGATTAATGTTAGAAAACTTGATTGAAATATTTTCTGTTAAAATTGATTAAAACAGGAAATATACTTATGTCATAAATTTGCTGTTATAATTGAATTAATAATTTTTTTAAAGTTAAAAGGATGCACAAATTTTTGTACTCAAATTATATATTACAAATATTACAAATTTTTGTAATATTTTCAGAAGTTACTGCAAAAAAAAAAAAAAAAAAAACCCTTAAAATTTTATTAAATTTTTATTTAAAATTTCAATCCTATAGAATTGGTTTCCTTAAAACTTTCTCGTATACTTTAATAAGGCTATTATCTCAGAAAACGACTTACTCAACATTTATGTACGATACTTACAAAATGTTAACCTCTAGCTTTAATTCAGCATCTTTACTGAATCTGTTGTGTTTGAATCTGTCTGTGTCTGTTTGTACAGGCTGAATCTGTCTGTATCATATATTGAGGAGTTATTTTGACAATAAACCTTGGTTAATAGATCTGTAAATATATCCTAAAATATTTGTTGTATATTAGATAATTTTACTATGCCTATAACCATCTTGAAAGTGCAATTAATAAGTGTTCAAAGTTTTATTGCAATCAGATGAGAGATGCGACAGACTTGCAGACAAACATTCATTTTTATTTATATAAATACTTTTATTAATCATTCCTAGCTCTGTTATCATTGAGAGGAGGATAAAAGGATAAGAAAAAATTTCCTAGTAAAGAACTGTAGTTAAAAAAACTGAACATAGTAATTTTGGAAATGATGCATTACTGAGGTTACTGTTGAGGGAAATCTCACTTTACATTTCATACTGTTAAGACTATATATTGATAAGTTTTTTTTTCCCCTTCCAAAAATCAAATATTGGCAAAACCTTAGATATGATGTTGCTATTTTCGTATCTACCAGAAACGTGTAAAAATTTATTTATCATTAATTCTTTTTCTTTGACATTGATTTTTTCCAGAAAATTTGTGTAATTTTTTAATTAATATTAATTTTTAAACTAAATGCCAATTTATATGATTATTACTAATGTTGAAACAAGTTGATTGCAAATATTAGCTTGTTAATTTATATTTAGCTTCATGTATATGTACTTGTGAGAATTACCGTATTTCTATGAATTGTTTAAAATAAAATTTTGTAGGTAATAGACTTTTGTGCATTTTTAATATCAAAAATTACAATTCAAATTAGCTAAATTTTCTTATAGATTAAACTGGCTTTTTAATTAAATACTGCTGTTATTTGAAACTTATTCTAAATATTTTCTGACTGCTGAATTGCATTTTAAAATTTTATAGCCCATTAATGTTTATTGCTACCTTCCTAATCATCAATGATTTAGTTTTAGGATTATTCATGAATTTAAAATTATGTGTTATTTTTTTTTAGGCTTGTTGTTTCTCAAAATGGGCGTGCGTTACATATTGTGGATAGCAAACAGTTCTTAGATTCTCCTGAATGGTTTGGTGTGTGTACAAACGATGCTTATCAAGTAATTTTTTTTTCATTTTATTAAATGTCTTGAAATATTTTTTTTCATTCTTTAAAAGTTAATATTAATTCTTTGGAACTACTTTGATATACACCCCCAAATCGGAAATTTATCGATTTTTTTTCTCGCCAAGCAAAGTATTTGTTTTTGGCACCTCTTTTTTCTCGCCAAGATAATACAATAAATACATAAAAAATGAATAAATAATACAATAAACACATAAAAAATACAAATAAATATCACTGATTAACAGATTATACACAATTTAGAAAACCGGAAAGCTGAAAAAACCTAAATTGGCAACACCAAAATAAGATACAGCAACCCTAAATAGTCCATAGGGAGTGCCAGATTTAGCGTGTAATTTTTGGGGGTGTATATCAAAGTTGTACCAATTCGTTTCTTAAAAATTGCCAAATAATATGTCAGTATAAGGACAACTGCCCTTTTGCAAATTGTATTAATTTTAATTAAAGAAATCTCAAATTCTCATGTGTTATTATATAATCTGATTAATAATTTTAACCCTCCAAATAGATGAATTTATCTTTTTGCTGCCAATGTTAAATTTTGATCAAATATTTGTATTTTTATTTCCAATGGATAATACCTTAAAATTAATTGCTTGGACAGAATATCTTGTAGATGCAAAGATTTAATTGCCTGTTAAAAAAAGAGTGATTTGTTTTTAAATGTTTTTTTCTTCTTCTCATAATTGAAATATATTTGATCAAAATAATTGGTTACTTGGAAAATATACCCTATTATTTCTGTCTGTTTACTGCAAATTTTGTTTGGAATTGTGACATTATTAAATCTATTTCGTTAACTCAAAAAACCTCTGCCTGAGCAAAGTTTTCCTTTTCACTCAATTGATAAAGCCAACCTATAATAATCCACCATGTTGTGAAGATTAACTTCAGATTATAAGATGAAATGCACATTGTCTACAGCAGTTTGTGTTTAGCATATTCTGATTCATATTTCTTTTTCAAATATAGAATTTCCTTTTATAATTAATCTCTGTAGAATCATATCTCTTTTGCAAAAGCTTAAGTTGAAAAGATTTTTTGTGTGGATTATTCTATTTCTTGTATACATGATATATTATAATGTAATAAAAGAAAAATTGAAGAAAACAAAGAAACTTTAGAATGGGAATATATTAAAATTTTGTTTTGTTTCTAATTTGGTGATAGCTTTTATGTTAAATAATGGTATTATAAAATCACAAATATAAATTGGGAGGAATAAAACAATTAGAAAATTTTTTAGAATGTTTCCTGTTTTAAAATAGGAGTTGTATATATTTATTTATTAGAGTGATTTGCTTCAATCTTTGAATTTTGAAAGATCAAACATTAGCATGGATTGTGACCCGCTGTAAAAAAAAAAAAAAAAAAAAAAAAAAAACTATATGGAAAAGAAAGATGACCATGATATCATTGTTTAAATCATCCTTCATGCAAGAGCGAATTATTCATTATATATCTACTCTTAAAGGGGGGGGAACTCTTATAAAATAATCAAAATGAATGGATTCACTGTTATTGACAATCATAATATTCTTAATGAGAATATATACTTTTATTAATTTTCTCTGTCGAAATTCTTTATACCTATAATTTTTTTTAATGTCAGCTAATTACAATGTATTAATAGATTTGGGCATGTGTGTGTGGGGGATTTTGTAATTTTCATACTATTATAATTGTATTGCTTTTGGTACCTTAGTTCTAAAATGAAAAAGAGTTCTGTTAAAAGTAATTAAAAATCGAAATGTATATCTGTTGAGAAAGCAAAGTTTTGTTATCTAACATGGAGAGATTGAAGTAATATTGAATTTGGATTAATCTTCTAGACCTGTTATTTCTCTTCCTTTCTTTTTTGCTCTCCTATACTGCACAAATTTTTCTACTTAATGACACTCAATAGACTATATTTTGAAATAAGTTCATGTTATTTTTCAAAGTTTTATCATTTTCATTATTCATTTTATATCTGTATTATATTTTTTATTAATGGAGAGTATTGGAGAGAAAGAGAATTTTTTTTATAGCATATAAGTCAAATCTAAAGAATCAATGGATCAAATTAATTTAACATTTTGTAGATTATGTTGGAGTTATGAACTTTTTTGAAAAATATTGTTTTATTATTGAAGATAAATGTGAATTATTTTAAAAAGAATTTTGTGGGGAGAGTATGGATTTTACTTGAATAATTATCTTTTGATGATTATTAATCGAACAGCTGCTCTTACGTTAACAGAAACCAAAAATACAATTTTAGAATTATTTAGTCAAATGTTTAAAGGCAAAAATGTATATGAAACAAAGTTATCTTGTGTGCGTAATAAAAGTAAAGAAGAAAAATGCTGGGAAATTTTCCAGCAACAGCATTAGGCTTTTATAAATATTACATCAGTTTTTACTACAACAAAATCCAAAATAAAATTAGAAATTATTAAAAGACTAGATGATCAGATTCTTTTATTTTATAAAATATATATATGGAATGAGACAAATTTACTGGTGTAACAAAATAATGCTCACACTGGCTAGAAATTGACTTTAATTAGATTGATATTTACAAGATGAATCCATATATATATTTCTTGGAAATTATTGTTTTTATTTTTACTAAAATCCTCGAGATGAATTGTTTAAATTGAATCACTTGTGTATCATTTAAAATTATCCATATAATGTTTATTTTTCAATTAATATCATATATTAAGTGCAGTATTAGTGCATATTCTAAATTAGGTGCAATTTTATTATTTTTATAGAACTATCAATTCTTTTTATTAATTTAAAATTCTTTTCCTATTGTTTTATACTTAATATTTTAAACTTTTAATTAAAAAGCATATAATTAATTTTGCTCCTAGGTATCCATCACTGCTCTAGAAGCGTGTCGAGTTTTGGTTTGGCATCGAGACAAACTGAAACTATCCATCAGTGATGATATTTTTCTTCAGGCAGTATTTGATAATATTTTAGGAAAAGATGTTGTCAAAAAGTTACTTCTAGTGTCAGAATCATCCTGTAATGGTGTTGGCTTTTATGTATGTGATGATGTTATAGCTGAGACTACTAAACTCCTCTCTAAAAATAAGCAGGGCCAAACTGGACTAGGTGTACTTCTTACAAGACAAGTAAAAAGTATGTATACTTTAATATAATATTAACTCTATTTTTCCTATTGGCCATTCTGAATGAAATGATACCAAAAAGCTTATAATCTTATTACTATGTATTTTTACAGCTTTGGGAGCAATAATGGAAATAAATTCAATTACACACATAATATTACACACCCATGTGTGTGTAATATTGCTTCAAATATTTTATGTTTATATATATGTGTATATGGGGGGGGGGAGGTAAATAGAAGACATTTTAGAAATTTTAAACTTTATTTTATTCCATCCCAGTAGGCTTAATTTATACAAATTAAAATTAGTAAAAGATACATCAATCTACATCATGGCAAAAGAAACAAAATTTCCCCTTTTTGTCATTTTACTATGAGATTTTGATAGGAATACCTTTGGGATGTGCAGTCTTTGGAAAGGAAAATTTAGGTATCTTTAAAAGAATGTTTTAAGCATTAAGAATTTCCATTCCTTCACTCAGAGTGTGAGAACCTTCTGACTAGTCTAATCTGAAGTTATATTTCAAAATGTCATTATATATATATATATATATATATATATATATATATATATATGACTGTAACATGGTCAAAGAGACTTTTTTCAGTGAACTTCAAATTACTTTGCATTGAGTGTATAGTAAAAACAAAGACAGACAAAGGTGCTTAGTCTGAAAAGAGTGAAAGAAAGAAAAACAGAGCAAAAAGTGACTGAATTTCCCCCAATTTTTTTCTTTTATTACTAGATTCCAATAGAGATTTCTTTGACATATATTAATTTTGAAGTATCTGCGTAGGTGCAAGGGACTCATCCCTTATTGCATGCTGTGAGAAACAAAGAAAAAGAAATTTTTATAATGCATGTTGGCATTAATTTAATAAAAAAGTGCCATTTGGATTAGGAAATAAAAGAAAATTTTAGAATACAATAGTATGAATTAATTTAAGACAAATTATAAGTTAATTAGGATATAACTTAAATTAAGACATAACAGATATAAATATAAAGTGATGGATTTTTAAATTTTTTTTATATGATGATAAAAAAAGTGTGTAGTTGAAACAAATGATTATCATTAAATAAATGTTCTTTTATCTAGACTGCTATTTTACCCGTGATTGGTTAACAAGAATGTATTTTTAACTTAGATTATATATAATATTTTCATCATCAAAATTTAATTTTATCTTGTTTTTTTTTTTTTTAAAATAATAATATTGTATGCATTTGAGTTTTGCTGCTTCTGAAAGATTTATTACTTTAATGGAATTGTGATTGTTACATGTATATTGTATATCCTATTTCACATATATCATTTCTGAAATTTCTGTACTCATTATGTTGCATCTTTCATTTATTAAAAGAAAGAGAAAAAAATCTTACTACTTCTTGCATATGATTCCTTTAGTGATTCTTGCACAAAATTTATACTTGGTATTTAAATGTATGCCATTTGAAAAGAAACATTATTCGATTGTTATTTGTTACTCAAATAAAATTAAAGTAGATGCTCTGATTTTCTATAAATAAATAGTAATTTTCATAATGTAGCATGTTTTCTAATTTTACATATCACAATATTTAAATTAAAGAAGAAAAGGCTAATGTAACTCTAGCATTTTATTTTCATTCAGAAATCAAAATGCGATTTCATCATTATTTTGTTTTGTGAGGAAAAGGCAAATGCTTCAGATTTATATTGAAATATCTTGAATAATGATGGAAAGGATTAAATTCAGTTTTTGATGAGAATAAGAACAATGCTTTAATTGCTTAAATGGAATTATTTACAAAAAAAAAATCTTTTAATTGAAGTCAAATTAAAGATCCTACCCTCAAATGGTTTAAAAGTCACTTATAATCTCTTATCTTCTCTGTAAGTATCAAATCTTTAAAAATGTATACATTTTTTTTTTTTTTTTTTTTTTTTTTGCAGTAAAATATTTTTGTTTAGCAAAAGAAATTCTTACAAAATTCTGTTTCACATGAATTTGAAATAATTTCGGTATTCAGATTGAAATTTATCATTTTAAATTTATTTGCTGTCTGCCCTCATTTAAATATAAATTAAAAGTATACATAATTTTATATTGACAAAAATAGAAATAATGTAGCATATTAATGCTCCATGAACCTTTACAATTATTGTTTTATTGCATGGGCATAAAATAAATATAAGATTTATTTTGTATCTAGATAATCAAAACTAAATAATTTATTTAATGTTTTGAAACCTAAATTTATTTTTTAAATTCTGTTTCTGACAATATTCTAAATATGAAATGATATTGTAAGAAATATTGAACACATAAAACAAGCATCAACAAGTTTAAAACCAAATACCTTTTTTCTTATTGGTATTTATTAATTATAGAAAAATAACTTGGTCACTCTATTTGTAAAATTAAAGAGTTATAATCCTATAAAATATATAATAGGAAATAAAACTTTTTTTCATTCACTGCTTATATTCTATAAGAAACTTTATGTAAAATTCCCTAGTAAATGTGGAATAGTTGAAATTTTTGTGTTTCAAAGACCGATAATCTCATCCAGATTTAAAATTATTAATTATTATGGCATAAGGGTATTTTTTTCATTACTTTGATTTCCTTTTTTCTGCTGCTAATAAAAATGTTTGATTTATTATTTCAACAATATAGGAAATATTTGATTCAAGCATTGCTTAATAAGTAGCATTTGAAGGTCCCCCACCCAGCAAAAAAGCTGTTAATATTTTTTAAAAATTGTAAATGCAGTCTTCAATGCTTCAATATGAAGGATTTTTTTAAAAAAAAACTAAACTAAACAGAAAAGCTTCTTAGTGGTGTGAACTGAAGTTTTGTTTTAACAAACTTTGTCTTTTGTTGTATCCATTGATTTATATTTAAATTTAGGTATCATACTTTTTGTAAAGTTATGAAAATTATATCAAATTTTAGCTCTAGCATTACAGTATTTCCCACATATGTATAACTAGTATTAGTAGTTATTTTGACCACTTGTTTGAATGTTTTAAAAAATGTCTCCTTTTTATTAATATTATGTAAAGTTATATCTTACACATAAACAATTTGCTTGTTTATTAAGTAAACATAAACAAAGGATAATTAATCATTAAAAAATGGCTGAAATATTTAATACCCATTCTAGATGTTTTTAAACTTTTTATTATATGTTTAAAATAAATATTTAAACATAAAAAGGTCCAAAATGTGTTTAAAAATTCATTCCAATTATTTTTAAACTTTTCAAAAATTTATAAATTTCTCCATTTTGTCTTTCATAATCAGCAAAAATTATTAAAAACTTCTTTACTTAGTTTAAAATGAAGTCTTCTGAAAGTGCCTGTAAGTTTGAAAAAGAAAGGCTCAAGTAATACTTAACTGATATAGAAGATATTTTGAACCATTCTGTAGACCCTTTATTGGGAAACGTTTTAATATATTGAAGTCATATCAAAATAAAAAAAAAGTTTAATTATTGCGATTTTATTTATTTTCCGACTATAATTTGTGCATACATAAAAACAGCAGTTATCTGTGCTTTGCACTTTGCCATGCATGTATGAAAACCTCACAATGTGCCTGCACAAATAACCAGAGCTGTGGTATTTGTATGCAATATATTTCTTTGTTTTTCTCTGATTGTAAACAGTGATTCAAAAATTATGCCCCCAAAGAAGGAAATCCAATCTTGGCCGGGGTGTAATAAATACTGAAACATTCCATTTGTTGTGCGATAATGAATAAGTAGAGAAAATAAATGTTTGGTTAGTGAATGTAATTTTAAAACAGTTTTTCAGTTGATTTCAATTTAAGTGAATTGTTTTTTTTCTATGAATCTATCATATTTTTACCTTTTTAACAGTCTAAATATTTCTGAATGTGTGCTATAGAAAATTGATTTGTAGTTATTTTTTGATAATTTCTAGATACATTTTTTTATTATTGTTTGATATTGCATGACATGGGTAATGCCATGTGGAGGTACTGCTAGCTATAAATATACTTAATTATTCAGTTTGGCAATGGATACAAATTACAGATTTCTTAATTTTAGGTATAAAGATTCTGCAAATATATTTGTTAAAATTTTTTAAAATATTCAAAAATTTTATTCATTTCAACAACATTTATTTGGTTTTGCTTGCATTTACAAGAAAAGTTCTACCAAGTACAAATTTTCTTTCAATTAGAAAGTTTGGACAAATTTTCATCAAATGTATATTTAATTGTCTCCTTATAAATCATCATAGTATTCATCACAACCAAATTTATTATTGTTATTTTACTTATTTGTTTTTAAATTTGAATTGACCAACCCTACTCCAGGACTACATGGTGTATTTTAAAGTCATCTGAAGTTTATTGAGATGAACAAATTTAGTTAAATCATAGAATTTCACAAATTTATTAACTTATTTGGGTCTCCCTCCCTTTTTTCTGTGAAATATTTTCACTTTCATTAGGCCATGTTAAATGCTAATTGCTATAAATAGGTTTTGCACTCGAGAAATTAATGTATTTATTGCTATTTTAGAATCCAGTTTTCATCAGTTGTTATTGTATCAAAATTTTCTCTTAAGGTTGAATTTCTGAACCTGAATTAGTGTGGTAAAAAATTTCATAATCTTTTCTTTCATTGAATAATTTCTGTCATTGCTTCTATTCGACAGGTTATAATATCTTAACATAGAAATAATTCAAAATAAAATTAGAAATATCTGGATGTTGCAAATCCACAATCAAATGTCTAAAAAAATTCCACAAAGGGTTTTTTTTTATTTTTTACTCTCCATCCTCCTTCCATCTCTCCTTCTTATCCATCCCCTGCTTTTGGACATACACAAACATATACCTTTGCAACAGGTGCACCTATTTACCTATCAACATTTAAAAAAAAGATAAAACAATAAAAATAAAGTTAAAAAATGAGAATTTTTTTTGATAAGATCAAAAGGATTTGTATCCTTAATTGCTGGTATACATGGTAACATTGGCAAAAGTAATTTTTAAAATGAGCAAAAATAAATTTATGTAATATTCATATGAAGAAAATTTAAAATGTCTGCTGCCATAATTCTAATGATAAGTGGTAGATAGGTGTGAACAGTATGTAGAATTTTTTTTCTTCCCATGATTAAAAAAATTATTATTAAAAATGGAAATTTTACATTTTGACAGAATGTTATTTTAAACAAAAATAATGGGGAGTTAATAATACATACAGAAACATTGAATTTTAAAAATAAAGTTTTCTTTGCATCCCCCCCACCTATTCAAAGTGTCTGAAGGACTGAGGGAAAGGCAGGAAGAAGTTGTGGGTATAACTAATTTTCTTTGCCATTTGTTCTTTTAATGAATTTCTTGCAACATATCAAGTTAACTTTTATGAAATTTTTAAAAACATTAAGGAATGAATACATTACTTATGTAGAAAATGCGCAGTAAAATTTTCTTTGTGTTTGTTGTAAGCTGTAAGGTTTTTCATATATATATATTTTTTGAATAAAGAATAATAAACTTATTAATAGGTAATTTCTTTAAGATTTTATCAAATACAGTCTTGTTACTTATTTTTGGTTAATTTCAATTTTATTTATAAAGAAGCCTTTTTTCAATATGTAATTTAAACATCAATATTAGTAGCAGCAGCAAAGATTTGTGAAAATTCAATAACATATATAAAAATCCAAACAGATAAATACCTAAAAATAAATTCAATCAAGAAATGATGAAATGACCTATTGTCATCCTAAAGATACATTTTATGGCTCACTTTGTCCAGTCAAAATAGCCCTAGTGTTACTTTAAAACCGGACATTAATATAATTAAACTAAACTAGACCCTTTGATCAGTCTTAGCCACCAGTGATTTATTCTTTTCCATTTTTAGAAATTACACTCTTAAATGGAAAAGATTAAAAAAACATATATTGCATGATTACAGGTTAATTCAGCATAGTGAGTTAAATCCTTTTAATTAGTGATCAATTGGATGCTTTGGGGAAACAGTTCTGTTGATACTTTTTGTTAGAAAAAAATTATATATGCTTTTTTATGGCAGTAATGAATGATGCTCATTTTTTTCATTTATTTAATTATAAAATAATGAAGGATTAGTATTGTGACATTATTATTATTTTATCAAAATCTTTAGAACTTGAATGTATATCATGTATATATTTTGTACTCATTTATATATATGAATGTATAAGTACAAATTCAAAGATTTTGTATTGTTTCTTACACTTTATTCTTCTCATTTTGAAATTTTTGAAACATAATTAATTAATTTCCCAATTTTGAATACCGATAATTCCAATACCGATAATTTACTTTAATGTTATGTGATCAACAGTTAATAAAATTATTCAAATTATTTTTAGATCGAGATACTAATGTGTGGAACCTTGCTAAAAAGGCACAGTCGGAGCAAGATCCTGAGACATCTGTTTGAATATCATTTTTATTATTTTTAGTCCTTTGTATTTCTGTATTGCTGATAGTATTTGCATGATTAGTATTATTTAGCCCTGCATTTTCTTAATAAGAAGAATATTGGAATGCCATAGCTTTTGAGAATCTTGTGTTAAATTTATTTGTTTATATTTATTTATACAAATTAATGAATCTCATATTTTTTGTTATTTTGTGAAAGATATTTTGATATTTTTGTTGAACTAATTTTTTTACTGATTTTATTATTTAGTCATTGCTTTAGCTTTAACACTAGCATTTAATGTGCAATTATTATTTAAATGCAAATTTATATATTTTGTTTGACTTTTTTATTTCTTATGCATTATTATAATATTCCTTTTTTTCTCACTTTATTGAGTTAAGAGGCCTAAAAGGCTTAACCAAAGAAACTTATTTGACTGAACATCGAATGATAAATCAGTTGAAAAGAATGGACTTTTATTTTTGCTAACATAAGTTTTTATTTTAATTTGTGTAAATTTCAAATTCCATTATAATATTCCTTGTCCTGTTATTTTTTGTTCATGAAATTTGAAAAATGTATCTCAAATTAAATAAATATGTATTCTCTTCAAGATTTTAGTTTCTTGTTATTCTGATATGTCTGTACATTTTGTTCATAATATTCATAAATGATTATCCCAACTTTGTGCTTTGTTTTTTCCTTTAATAGCCAAGCAATCTTGTTGCTCATTGGGCATTAAAAAAAATAGCAGTTAAATTCAATACACCCCACACTTTTTTCTAATTTTTTAGAATTTAGAAAGTTTAATAATATTTGATTAAATTTAAAGATTTCAGGATTTAGCAGATATACAGGTACTGATATTTAAACATCCCTTCTGACAACCTGTTTATGCTGACCTGACCTATGGAAGTTTTTTTTTTCTGACAGGTGGATACATACTGGAAGTGATGATAAATATGTGTATTACTCAAGAATTAAGAATTTTAAATGATTACAAACTAAATTTTAAGAATTTTTTTCTTTTTAAATATAAATACATTAAACAATATAAATTACTGTTTGAATGTAAAAAAATATATAATTTACTATAATTTCAAAAGAAATATAAACTAATAATTTATTTTACTAATGAATGAATGCAAAATATGTAAAGCATGTGCTGTATAAAATAGTATTCAGTTGAATTGCTGCTTGGAATTTGTTTGAATAATTATAGAAAAGAATATGTGCAGAGTTGCTAATTATCCCTCATAATCTCAAAATGGCAGGTTTTGTAAAAGAAAAAAAAAAAAAGGTTTAATAATTACTATGAATGTAATAGGAGAGAACATTTTAATTGTGGATAATTATATAAAAATTTTGATTGTATTTGCCTCAAAACAAATCTGAATTGAACTATCCCATGTTGAGTTGCAACTGGTATGATGCATATATAATTTCTCACCTTGCAATTTTATGGATTACTTGAAATTGTGACAAAAGTTATATATTGAGTCAATTGGAAATTTTAACACATTGGCCAGCTTTAGTGACAACTACTACTTTGGTTATGAAATCATCATCTTCACTGGAATCCTGATTTAAAACAATGCAGTTACAGGAAGCTCAGTATTTGTATTTTTATCCTTTTGCAGAACAATGAATGGTAATTTTTTCATAACTATTGATTTCCTTGGAATAAAGTTTTTGGAAGGGACTTCTATTTCTCTCTTGAGCTGTTCTTACTCTGGCAACTTTTGAATGCCAATTGCTCCAGGGAGGACTTTCATTAAGGATTTTCCATCAGTGTCGAGAACAATTGCATCTCCCACACTCCAAAGTTCCTCTCAATTGTGAACTTAATGTACTGAAATAGCTTAGTATTCATTACAAAATTTCATTCTAAATTATACTGCTAGGAATGCTTTGCAAGGAACAAACAGTAGTCAATGACCCATGACCTTCTGAATTATCTTCACTATATGTGAGTGGCTTGGAATTTATTATAACTTCACAGTGACAGATAAGTTTTCCATTCTTCATAATCAATACCCTTTCAGCTAAAAATTCCCCTTACCATTTCTTTTAGCATACAGATCATCCATGCACTAGTTGGAAGGTTGAAATTCCATTGAATTTTTTTGATAGTGGAAACGAATCTAAATTTGTCACGACAATACTTGAATCAATGGATTTAGTGCATTAGTCATCAGTGCAGATTACGTTAACTTGACCTCTCTTATAGTCTTATTGTTTTTTTATAACACTTGCCATGGACAAGCCCACTGTTACAAAGACGACCATTTAAGCCGACAGGGAGCGTCTCTTTTATTGAGTAGCGCCAGCTAGGACTAAGAGTACAGGTAGGTCCACACGAGGTTAACTATTGCGCGCAATCATTGCCTCTCTGCTGTTGTCCCTATATTGCCCTCGTGTGAACAGTTGAGACGACGTCGTTAGGACAATGGCCAACGGTTGTCCCGACGGGACAATAATTTGTCAGTGTCCCGTTGTGGTCACGTGATTTTCCGGAAGTAGGCGTGATCTATTGCGCGCAATAGTTAGCCTCGTGTGAATCCACTTTGCAACTCACTCATTCGCTTGCACATTCACTGATAGAAGAGAGAAAGAACAAACATGCCCGGACTCTAGCCCAGGATGCCCAGATCACGGGGAAGATGCGCTACCCCTATGCCAGGAAGCCGGCTGTCTAATTTCTAAAGGCTTTTCAAGAACGCTCGATTCTTCACTCTCTCCTCCCCTTTCAAAGCCCTTTTTTACCCCACGCCAGTAAGTTTCAGTAAAAATCACTAACTCAGAAATAAGGTTCAAGTATTTCCACATCATGTTTTTCGCAAAAGTTCTCCGGACGTGTTCAGATAACTTAAACTGGAAAATAAGGAATAATTGTTCAGCGAAACTTCAATTTAAACTGTACAATTCCCAACCAACTTATTCAAAATATTTAAAATATTAATAATTAATTTTTTTAAGTAAAGGGCATCAGAAATTGATTCACTTGCGATCACGAAGTATAGAAAGAAAAATGTAAAATAGTAAATAATTATGAACTTTTAATTCGAATAGCAGATTTTAAAATGTTTCTGCAATTCTAAATCATGAACAATTCAGATAATTTGTTTTATAATTAAACCAGAGAAATGAATAAAGATATCTAATTTGTCGTGTTTACACTCGATCAATAAACTAGCAAATAAATTATGTTTAGATTAATAAAAAATTTTGGGGTAAAGATTGATTTACATTTAAGCTGAAATTAAAAAATAGTTTTAAGTAAAAGGCTAGAAATTAGCAATTCATCTTAACAATTTTCACTTCTATTTTATATCAATTTAATAGTAAATACATCTACATCGTCCGAGAACTATCTTAAATTTAGACTACGAATATGTTAGCAATGTAGTTTCTAGAAAATATTAAACTATCAAAGCTAACAAATGCGTTAAAAAAACAAAGAATTTTGGTAATTAAAATTAAAAAGTTGAATTGGAAACAAATTTTATTTGCAAGTGTAATATTAAAAACTGGCTTGCCATTTCTAATTCT
>JAPMOQ010066041.1:79041-94099 GCA_026543055.1 Argiope trifasciata
AATTCGCTATATAAGCCATGCAGTAATTAGATGTATGCAACTCTGAACTCATTAAGAGAATTCGGAACTGAAGTTGAATTTTTTTTGTGAACATTTTACATAAAACTGCAAAATCCACTTTACCTGGATACCTGTTATGAATTATTTCGAATGTATTCATATTCTACCTCTACATTGAAACAATCTAGTAAAAAATCTGTTTAATATAAAAAAACTTGCTATTACAATTTGTTTCCAATTCAATTTTTAAAATTTAATTACCAAATTTCTTATCTTTTTTTCAAGCATTTATTAGTTTTGATAGTTTAATATTTTCTAGTAACTACATTGCTAACATATTCGTATTCTAAATTTAAGATAGTAAATACATCTACATCGTAAGAGAACTATTAAATTGATATGAAATAGAAGTGAAAATTGTTAAGATGAATTGCTAATCGCTATCTTTAATCTTTAACTTAAAAGCATATTTTAGTTTCAGCTTAAATTTAAATCAATCTTTATCCAAAAATTTTTTAACAATCTAAACACAAATTATTTGCTAGTTTATTGATCTAGAATAAATAAGAAAAATTGGAAATGTTAATTCATTTCGCTGGTCTAATTGTATCACATAAATTTTATATTAGAAATTATCTAAAATGTTCATGATCTAGAATTACAGTAAAATTTCCCTATCAAATTAAGCTATTTAAGATTCGAGATAAAATGTTCGACAGCTTCCTCTCATGACTTGGTCGTACTGTGCTGTGTGTGCATGTGTTCGTCGCTCTCAGAAAAAAATGTAATTTAAAATTTAGGAAGCAGAAAGGCCGATTCAAAGACATTGAAGACTTTTGATGCTGTTACGCCATTTTAGTTCATCACAGAAACACAAGCATGTATGTACAAGCTGACAGCGACGAACACACACACACACACACACCGCAACACAGAACGAAAGTCCGAGTCATGAGGGAAAGCTCTCGAACTTATCCCGAATCTTAAATAACTTCATTTGATGGGGGAAATAGTGTTTACAGTGCTTATAGACTATTAAGCTTCTCATGGGGATTTCTGAACATGTTACTCTCAAAGCAGGGGAAAGACAGATATCTTTTTATAAAACTATTTGTTTAGGTTAGTCACTTTTATCAATCACTCGCAGCTTGGAAATCGTTGACTAAACATTTTGACAAAGCATTTCTTGGATGAATTATGTCGATAACTTGGAATAGGATCGGGAAGTAAGAGAATATTTTTTGAATGTAGTTAATATGAGCTAAATTAAGATAACTTAAACCGAATTAATTTCCTAATTTTTAACTTTAAACACACGCGCGCACGCACACACACACACACACGCACGCACACGCACACACACACACACACACGTGTGTGTGTGTGTGTGTTTATTTTTTAAGTTGGATGATATCTGTTTAAAAAAATAATTTCGGCTTAGCATCAAAATTAGTCGAAATTAGGTAGTTTAATGTTTAATTGTGTCTAAATATCTTGAAATGAAGATGTATATATTGATATTCTAGTCCAGCTTTATAAACTATTCTTTTTCATTCCTTTTTTAAAACAAAGTAGTGATAAAATTTCAATTTCTGTTAAACCGTCAGGAGATATGCCCCCCAAAATCCAGCAATTGTTGAATAGACACCTATTCTTTCCCTCCTTCATTCTAATTGGAAGTCTGTGTCATCCTTATACACTCTCTGATATCAGGTTCGCCATTATCTGGCTTCCGTACAATCCAGCCAGTTATATATTCGAAAACTAAAATCTATAATTTTTTACTTTTATGGTTACCTTTTCATATTCTGTATATCGTTTATCAGTGAAAAATAAAATTAATTTTAGTCCATTTTCTTAAGACAGGGATCGGCAACCTGTGGCTAGCGAACCACAGGCGGCCCATATTGATGTTAAGTTGCGGCTCTCCAGTTCCATCCGAACAATTATTAATTTATTATTAAAAACCTTAAAAAAAGAAGAAAAAATATTTTTAAGTACCATTCTCTCAACAGCGTCTATTAACATAATCGTCAAAGAGAATACAAATGAGATCAACATTAATCCATTTGGAGTTGATGCTGGATCGCTTCAAATGCAGCTTATAAGTTTGAAAACCGAAAACTTGCGGAGTGGCAAGTTCATAGAACTCAAGGGCAAGTTGGAAGAGTTAAAGGCCCAGGTATGCATGCACATCGAGTAGCACAAGTGGGCAGCTCTAAACGGAATTCCGCGAGTTGATGTTCTATTCGACGTATGGAATAGCCTTCCAGAATGCTATAGTGAGGTGAAAGCATATGGAGCCCTGACGATCTTCGGGTCGACATAGCTCATTTGCATGAATATAATAAAAAGTAAATTTAAAAGTCAACTAACAAATAAAAATCTTGAGTTCTGTTTTAAACTTAAAACAACAAGCTGTTATTCAGATTTCATCAAACTTTCCAAAGGCATGCAAAACCAATGCTACCATTGATGTATTTAACTTATGTTTTTATATGAATAAAGATTATTATGTATTTAAAGCCGTTTATTTTCAATCACAAGTCAATTGTATATAAACAAATATTATCATATTGAATCGAAAAGTTTTAGTGCCTCTTCAAAAACTGGAAAATTTTATAAATAGTAGCTTTTGACTCGTCCGTTTCCATAGGTTACCAGCCCTTGTCTTACGGATTAATGTTAAGGTTTTGTTTATGTTTAATGTATTTAAGTTAAACATTACATAATTCATGTTAAAATGTGAACAGTTTATATCTTTTTACTTACTTTTTATCACAAAATTCTTGAAATGTGCACTGCAGTATATAAACTACTTGAACAGAGCCTTTTATTTTAATTGGACCCGTTAATGGCATCTGCATCTAAGATTCATCTGGTCGCGTTTGCATTCTATGTAGCTTGAGATAAATGGAGGGCTTACTACTTAATAAGAAGTGAGATATTGCATATTATAACTTGTAACAGTAATTTTCGGTATAAAAACTTTGTCTTCTGGTATGGGTGAGCAAAGAAATGAGTTCATAGAACTCCGGCCTATCCTACTTTTTTGTTATCCGGTCTCCCTTTATAGTCTCCATTAATACAATTTTTTTCTACTAATTTTATTTAATAAAATACAACAAAAAGAAAAAATTAGGTTCATTTTTTTTTAATTTGCGAAAATAAAATGCTTTATTTGTAACTTTCAGAGCTCCAATTTGGTAAATATTGTAAATAGTTATGAAATAAATTTGGCACATATGGCATTTCAGATATGTTATTAGTCTTACTTCAAAGCTCACATCAGAAATATATTTTCTAGAATTTGATAAATCGAAATTTGATCATACGGATTCGGAAAATCTATGATATGGAGTTATTTGTAAAAATAAAATGCCTAATTTTTAATTTTCAGAACATTTTTTTTCCCAATTTAGTAAATATTATTAATAGTTATTAAATAAATTTGGCACACATGGCATTTCAGATATATTATTAGTATTAGTTTGTAATTCAAATCAGAAATATATTTTCTAGAATATGATAAATTGAAATTTGATCATACGGGTTCGGAAAATCTAAGATACGGAGTTATTTGTAAAAAAAAAATTAATATATAAATATCAAAATAGCACTTTAAACAAGCAGAATTTATCATATTATGTTGCAATTTTTTTAATGGAATAAAAATAAATAAATCCAGGTTTGAACTTAGCGGCATTATGGCTGCTCGACACCTGGACTTTGCGGTACAGCGAGCATGTGTTTAGATTTAAATTTTTTTTATTGAAAAAAAATGAAATACCCATAAAATTTATTGCTATGCTCAAACAGTAATAAAGCATAAAAACATTCACATGAAATTGCAAATAAAAGATTAAGTACTAATAATTACGTAAAATATAGAAATCACTTTTATTGGCAGAGAATATGAATGGTTTCCACAACCAGTAATTATTACATGAAAGTAGCGAATCAATTAACACTAAGCTACTACTGCACAACTACTACTAGCTGGTCCCGGCGGAGTGCTGCTACAGAGAAGAATAATATGAAGTGCAATCAATCCATAATCTGGCAATGTTTTATCGAAATAGGATGAAAGGTAGGACAGTACACAAAATGCGAACAAACAAATATCCATTTTTATGCATTAGATTTCTGTATTCTTTAAAACTTGTCAAACTCGGCGTTCCTTCAGAATAGTCACGAAAGAAAGAAACTGTTTATTGTACCTCGTTTAATATTCGTTCGGAATCCTCAAATTTAACTTTAGAAAATGCGATAAAAACATTTTCTTATAAAATGGATTCAACGTAGAAAGCATATTTGTACCACAGAATCGCTAGTATAGTTGAAACGATAGTTTTTGAAAATGAAGAGGGTGCAAACTTATTTGTACTACAACATTTTTGGTGGTTACTGCGAAAAATGCTTACATTTAATTAAAATATAAAACCCCAGGGTTGGTTTCCCCAACACTTTCGCGCGTAATCTGTAACAAAGTTGTTACCTCTGAAAATGACTTGCATGACGCTTGTGAACCATAGCAGCAAAATATGAACCTTTCATTTGAATTTAGCTTTTCTTCGGAATCTATTGTCTCCTCTGCGAGTAATTTGGAGATTAGTCCTTGTTAATAGATGCCGTTGAGATTCGATTTTTTTAAACTTTAGATGATTTTAATGTCCCTATAACCATTCTGTAGATGCAAGAAATAAGCTGACCCAGTTTCATCACAATCGGATCAATGTTTAGGAAAGCATAAGAGACATACAGAAAAACATTCATTTTTATTTAAATAGATTAAGAATAAAAAATAATATAGCAACTGAAAGTAGCTGTTCAAAGTTGATGTCCGCTACACGGGACACCAGGTTTGAAAAGGTTAAAAATAATTTTCAAAGTTTCGACTTTTCAAAACTGACAAATGGTAGAATTCTATAATCAACGAAATGCACTTTATTTTAATTACATTAAAATTGAAAATCAAATTTTTTAAGTACAAGTTTACAATTCTCTGTATTTAATGCGCGAGTCTGAAAATTCAATCGATCGACTTAGTTCTTGTCTCGTAAGCAAATTGACAGTGTACAAACCCATATAACTCGACAATCTCTCAAGAGAGGGCGCTGCAAACACCTGACAAATTTCTTTCTCATGTTTATCGATCAACTGTCTGGAGATCCGATAATCGCGAAATCCTCAGTTTCACCGTTCAGCACGCATGGATGTTTTAAGATAAGCTTAAATCATCCATAAAAGTACAGAAAGCGTCTTGGAGACTGATTTGGCCAGCAATAGAAAAGTCGGTCATGGTGAAAAATTGGGAAAGAAAAATCGAAATTTCGGTTAAAATGTAAAGAACTATACCCCGACTGATCGCAGCAAGGTGTTGTTGAGATCGGTTAAGTTAGAAAAGGTATTCATCCGCGTAGAACAGCAGCTGCATGATCAGAACTCTCCACCGAGGAACTGACCAGGTATTTATGTTTATTTGATTGTTTGCAGTTGGCATAAACAAGGTGTCAGTTAGTTTGCATTTTTTATTTCTAATTTCGATAAAAAAATTGCATTTTTTTCACTGTTATCGACAGGAATTTCAGCATTGGAGAAATAGCCTAACGCAAGGAAAAATTAATTAAGTTAGGATCCCGCCATGATAAAAACTTTCATTTTTTAGAAGAAAACGATTAATCTTGAAGTGCATAAAATTGTCTCTCCTCTTAATTCATGCACGACGTGTTTATTTCACTTTTTATACATAAAACGCAGTGTTGGGGATGGCATTAAGTGTAAGTGCAGACTAAACGATTTTTAAAAATAAATTTTAACTTTTAATATCCAATTTTTTTCACAGTGGGTCATTGATATATGTCTAAACTCATTACAGAGAGCAAACGCCGTATTGCACTAATTATTAATTAATTAATAATTAATGAGCTCATTAGCATATTTTTTGAAACATCATATCTTAATTCTAACTTATACAGATACAACATTGTAGTTAGAAATGAAATTCTCCGTCAAATTATAAAAATTTATAGTTTTTTTTGTTGTAATTTTTTCATCAATCATAAATAGAAAAAGTGAGATTTTTCTGTCATTTTAACTTTTAAATAGCTATTAAAAATTTTATTTTGGTACATATAACTTTAATTGAAGTACAAAACATCCATTGTTTCATACCGATTATTTTGGTATGTAAATAATTGCATTTGATGGATTTTTTTGTTGAGTTATTATTGTTTGAATAAAGTAACATAGCAGGAAATTTTTCTTCATAAAATGAGATTTTATTTTTAAAAAAACCGAAACTAGAGTTTTTAATGAATAAACGTCAAGATAATATCATTCTTCATAAAATGAGTTAAAAAAAACGCAACTAGAGTTTTAAATCAAAATACCTTTTAACTCAGAAATATTCCGAATATTGACAACATCTTAGCATCGTTTAAAAGCTAAAGGAGCAGAGAACATTTTGAAGCAATATATATATATATATATATATATATTCGATATTTTGAACGATTTTCGAAGTTTCAAGTGTGTATGTATACCTAAATTTCGGTAAAATCAATTATTATTTCCACCTGATACAGTTTCATAATTAGAAAATGAGCTTAAAAGTATTCATACTATCGTTTTTACAGCATTATTCTAAACATGTTTTTCTACAAAAAAAAGAAAGAAAGAAAGAAAGAGAGAAGAGAAAAGAAAAGGGGGGGGGGAAGTGGAGTGAGTTAAGATCTTAAAACGCTAGCTCTTCTTCTTTGAATTTGCGATGGTAAATTTTTAAAAGGAGATGTTTTCTCTGTTATGTTAATAAGTAACACGAACTATGCAAGCGTTTTACTAGATTGCGATATTGGAAATATCGATTCGTTCAGGAAGGGTTGCCTGAGGAATGATACCATCAGAAGAAAACAGTGCATTCTTGGGGACAAATAAATATTTTTAGAGTGAAAACATGCTTATTATTGTCGTTATATATAAATACATATTACGTCGTATACTATATACGTCGCTTATTATATATATATAATATACTTATTTTAAATATAACTCCAGATTAACACTTTCAATGATTTAGCTTCATGCAGGTAAAATAAGATTTCATTAGGATTTCATCTGAAGGAATTCTCTCTCATTTCTCCCCTTTGACTGCAGTGTATGCGAAAGAAGTGTACAAAGGGAAAAAATAAATCGTAGATATCAGAACATTTCTATATTGATATACTAGCCGTCTTTGGCGACCAGCTGGTTCGCCATGAGTAATGTGTTCTAAAATTTTCAATTAAATCACATATTCATTAGCCTTGAAGTAATTCCGGGCATTGATTGGCCTGAAATTAATATTTTCTTTAAAATGATGGGCAGAAAGTTCTGAAAGAACACGTTTTCCTGATAATATTCTTTAATTTTATAAATCAGTCAGTTTTAATTATTGGTTATGCTTCCAAAATATTAAAAATGTTTTTTCAGTGATGTTGCCAAAATATTAAATATGTTTTTTTAAGAAAGTGAAAAAGGTAACAAAAATATTGAATAAATGATTTAGATGTTGCAAACAATTATAGAAACCTTTGCGTTGCATTTATTTTTTTTAGAAAATATCAGATTTTATATTTATTTTATTTTATCCAGTCACGTGCTAAAAGTTGCGTTTCTTTAGATTTGATTTGCGATGATAGATTTTTTTAAAAATTCGAACTTCCGGCATTGTTTTCTTTTATTTTATCCAGTCACGTGCTCAAAAAAATCATGGTTAAAATATTTCTTTAAAAATTCGTTAAAAATAGAATCTTCAGTTATATATTAAAACACTGATACCATTAGAAAGCTAAATTTTTAATCTTTAAATGGATGTAAAAATCATGTTTGTGCGATAATATTTTCGGAAGTTATGGCGGAAAAACGTCGCAATTTCGCTTCATTTTTAATGAATTCAAATTCTAATTAAAAATTCGAAAAAAGGGCTCCGAGGTGCACATTACCGACCTCCAAGGTATGCATGTACCAAATTTGTAGCTGTAGGTCCAACGGTCTGGCCTGTAGAGCGCCAACACACACACACACGCACACACACACACACACATTGAGCTTTATTATAAGTATAGATTAATGAATCTCCATATTCCGAATTCTCTTACTCCGACACACCGGTTCTGGAATTGCAACCGTAACTACTCAATTCAAAATATAACAAACTAGCTGGTACCCGGCGCGTTACGACCGCAAAAGAAATGATTTTGGAAATATCGTTTGAAATTTAAAATAACTGTCTTCTTTAATGAGGAATGATAGAAAGAATAGCATTCGTTTTCCTATCGGAAATGAATACATTCATTGCAATTGAAGGATATATAAAGGAGAAGTGTAAATAGTATTTATTCTATTTTTTCTTACTTTATTATTCAAAAGCTTTAGGATAGGCATCATGTTTTTTAGTTTTCTCCGTCTTCATCAGAAACAAATAAATATTCTTGACTGCCTGACTCGTAAGCATCCAGCATACAACTGGCTATGTGAAAAACATGCTTTTTTTAGGTTCAGTCCGCACATTTAAAGAGTAAGCAATATTGCGATCGGATATGCGGCACAGCAGCGCATAAAGTACACAAACAATCATTCACACACAGAGACACACAGACAAACATTCACACACGAAGACACACAGACAAAATTCATTTTTAGTTATATAGATCACATAAATTTACTCTGCCTATAATCGTCCCTTAAGTGCAAGTAATATGCTGTCGAAGTTTCATCGCGATCGGACGAGCGGCACGGCAGCGCATAAAATACATACAGACGAACATTCATTTTTATTCATACAAATTGGACAGATAAAATTAGGTTATTTACTCTAAAATCATGGATTGCCAACAAATTATGAAAGAAATTCGTCTACAGAAGTTTAGTTTAGTTATGTTAACATCCCGTTGTAAAGCAACACTTGGGCTATTTTGGGACGGACCTCTTCATTTTGAACCACAGTCAGATGACGAGGACGACACCTGAACTGGCACCCCCCTCTCCACACCAGCGGGAGGACGTTTGGCCTGACAGATTTAACCTGCACCAGACCCCCTCACACGGCGGTTCATCGGTGGAATCGAGTCTCGAACCTGAAACCCTCCGGTTCCGAAGCCGAGACCTTACCCCCAGGCCACCGCGGCCGCGTCTACAGAAAAGCAGTCCCTCTAACCGCGTTCGCGCGAAATCGTAACTCAAAAATATAATAATTTAGATGGATAAATTTGGCTTATAGTTTTAACATTTCACTTGCATCCAAGTTTGGATCAATTCCATTGAATGCGTTGCTGTTTCCCGGTATTCTTTATCTGATAATAATGTAGTTATTTGCCTAAAGGCACTCGACATCTATCTGAGATTGGCTGAGGAATTTAAATTGAATATAAACAGCGAGGGATGTAGCGACAAAGACGGTATTCATTAATTGGTTGAGAGGAACTGCAAAATGCGTTGCTATGGTTACAAGCCATATTGGACTAGAAAGGCAGAAAGAAAGACATATTGGCAAAAGAGTCAAAGAGAGAACATTTCTATTGGCTTTAACCAGCTGGAGTTCACTGCCCAAAATTTTATCGAATGCTCTTTAATGATAAGTGATAACTTCCACATCCAGCAAAAAAAAAAAAAAAATTGTGGTCGTTAGGTAAGATAGAGAATATCTTTCAATGGTATTGTCGTACGATAGTTACGAAACATCGTTATTGTCGTTTTATTAAATCTGTCGTGGAATCCTTGGCAAGTATTTCTTGGATAAATCTCTGACTTGCGGTTAAAAGCATCCGAATATCGAATTTTTGATTTTGATGCGTTTTTTTCCAGTGGATTGAATGAAGTATTCGAGAGAGATTTACACAAAATCACTTGCCGTATTTCATATAATAATGCCATGTTTCTGAAAAGACAGACCGACAGTCGTTCTCCATCTAATTGGATTCGGCTTAACAGTTGGTAGGTGTCTATCTACATTGTAGATTTTAAATCAAAAATATAAACATTATGAAACTAAAACCTGTTTCTGAAATCATCTAAACTTAACTTATTTCGGAAACGAAACTAAATTGTATCGGAATCGAAACTTGAAGTGATTTCGGAATTAAACTAAAAAAGAGTAATTAAAAATATAAGCATTATAAAATTAAAACAGATTTTTGAAGCGAATAAAAATTATGATTATTTCAGAAACGAAACTAAAAATTATTACGGAAACGAAATTAAATATCGGAATCAAAACTAAAAATCTAAAAAGTAAAAAAAAAAAAAGAAAGAAAGCCTCATTGTATTTAGTGAGCGCAAATGCAGCTACTATTAAAACACAGATGAATCCAGACAAATTAGTATAAATGTCAAGTTAAAACGTAAACGATGAAATCAAATAAAATAAGAATCCGACCTGAAGACTTTTTCATGGATCACCCTAAGGCAGGGATTTAAAAGAAGATAGTATTTTTTCTTTTCTGTGAGGAATCCGACTTTTAGTCCAAAGATGTCAATAACGTTGGACTAAAAGTCAGATTCAAGCCGTATTCTTATTTTATTTTGAGTCCATTGTTTTCCTTTTAACTTGATATTTATTGCTAACTAGATGGTACCCGGGGCGTTGCTGCCAGCGAAAAAAAATATTAAGGCAAATCAATCAATCATTAGGCAATGTTTTATCGAAATAGGATGCATGGAACGGCAGTATATAAAATACGAACAAACAGATATTCATTTTTATAGATTAGATTTGTGTATTCTTTTAGGATTGTAAAACGTGGCGCTCTTTCAGAATTGTAATGGTAGAAACTATTTATTGTATCCCATGACTCGTTTCATATTCGTTCGGAATTCTCAAATTGAATTTTAGAAAATGAGATTAAAATATTTTCTTTTAAAACGGATAAAACATAGAAAATCATATTTATACCGTAAAATCGTCAATACAGTTGAAAAGATAATTTCTGAAAATGAAGATGGCACAAAATTATTTTTCTATAATAATTTTGGTGGTTATTGGAAAAACGGTAAAATTTAATTAAAATATAAAATCCCCTGGGTTGGTCTCCTCAAAACTTTCTCACACAATGTGTAATAAAGTTGTTACCTCTGAGAATGACTTGCTTGGCATATGCGCACCCAAAAGTATTAACCTTTCACTTGGATTTAGCATTTCTACAGCATCTATTGTCTCCTTGGCGAGTTATTTGGAGATGAATCCTTGGTAAATAGATGTGGGTGAGATTCGAATTTTTTTAAATTTTAGATAATTGTACTCTCCCTATAACCATTCCGTAGGTGTAAACAACAAGCTGACCCAGTTTCATCGCCATCGGATCAACGGTTTAAGAAGGCATAAGAGACATGCATACAAACATTCATTTTTATTTACAGAGATTTGTATAGATTTTATAAGAGTGCACCGAATTTTATCCATCTGGCTCTCTTTGTTTTGTTATCAGCACATTAATTTATATTCAAACAACTGGACAAGGATATTTCGGATCGCGTTTATTACAAAATTTTACAGAAATCTGCGCACTTGGTGTAGGGGCCGTATACCCGTTTCCATCCTTTTAACTCCTAACATTTTTGAGTGATCTTTCTCCCAAACAGATATTTTTTCAAAAATGTGTGAAATATCAAAAATGTGCGTCTTCAGTCCCACTCTGGTAAAAATGTAGAAATTCGTCAACTTCTCCAGTTCGAATGTTTTGACGATTACAGCTTTTTCTCTTTGCTTCTTAGTAATAAAATAATTTAAAATATCTTTAGTATTCTTATTCACGAAAATGGAATCAGAATGAATTATTAACAGTTAAAGAATTAATTAATTATGATGGAACTGGCCATGAACCTTCCTTATGGTTCGTAGGCTTAGTAAGCAAAATCAAGACAATTTGTAACGTAATTTAAATTTCTATATCACGTGATATGTATAAATTTAATTATATTATAAATAGAATTATTCATAAATTTTTTTTTCTATTTACTCTAATAGACAACCTGAAACATGCAACAGTTTTTATCGGTTTAAGGCATCCGACTACGTTCGACGGAAATTTATATTTTAATTTATATTTAATAATATATTTTATTAAATGGATTTTTTTAAAACAATTCATATTGTCTCCCATAAACATTATAAATACAAAAAAATATTTGAAAATTTATTATATTTTGAGAAATGGGAAAATGTGTAGTCAATTTTAATGAAATTTATCCAAAACGGTTAACATTCAACACAAAATTTTAATGCAGCAATTCTATTTTTCTTTGTACACAAGAGCAATAATGATTAATGAAATGAACCAATACAAAGAAGGGGAAAAATATTCGCATATATGTATTTTTTCCATAAATTCACTACTTAATTTTTCTAAAAACGCCTATAAAAGTAAAATTATTTCACCCACAATAAAAGTTTCGGTTCATTTTATTGTCCATATCATTTGAAATACACGCTGAAATTCTTATGTAAATACCACTATTAGTTTTTAGGATATCATGTTAGCGGTGGTGTATTTGTATGAAAATGAAAGAGAGAGAACATTTCTGCTGAAAAATATGCGACCCCGGATGATAGGTCAGGCCTTCCTTTCCCTAGAAAAAGAGAAACCGTCTTGCAAGGAGGAAAGTCTGAATTACAATAATAAAAAAAATTCGACAATGCGGTCGACAACCAGTGTTTTTAACGCAGTCGGATACCTTAATATTATCTCACTCTTGGTTTCATTTACTTTGAATGTAATGCAATTTTTTCTAATCCTCATTTTGAAGAAATCAATTATGTGGATTTTTTTACGAAAATATGAATTTTTAATTCAATAATGTTAAGATTTTAGCAGCGCTGAATTTACTAAATTTACAACTGAATTCAGTTTCTATGTCCACTCGCTTTGGGGGAAATTGTACTTTTTTTTTAATGCTTTCATTTATATGCGTTTTAATGCTCTTTAATATCTTTAAATGAAATTTTCTCAAATTTTAATTTTTAGCAGAACTTTCTTAAAAAGTAAATCAAAATCTGATGTACACTTTTTGTTCAAACTCGGTGTAATACTTTCTTTGTATGCTCCCCAATTAGATAATAAGTGGTGGTGGTGGTGGGTCTAATGCCACTCTGTCATACTCAGCACGAATGAGCGGAGCTCTTTCGATTGAAGGCAGAGGTGTGCGCCTTTCGTTGTGAACGAGTACCGTTCAGATGAAAAGACTACTTTGCTCGAATACACTACCTTTTTGAGGGGGCGGTCGAACTCATTCATCCATCCGCAAGTCAGAATTGAAAAGCCAATCAGAGACCGACTAATCCCTGATTCAGTACCCCCACAGGTATCGTTTTGTTATGAGAACTTGGAGGACTTTGCAGTCACGGCCCATTGAACGTGCCCCCACTGCCATGAGCCAACACGGCGGTCTTTGGACAAGACGAGGACAGAACCCGCGACATTTCGGTGACGAGACAGACGCTCTACCAACCAGGCTACCACGGCTTTCAGATAATAATAATAAGTAATCTACTCATTTAGAAATATTTTATAATTATTTCAGTGCCACAAATTCCGATTTTTTTTTGTTTTTTTTTATCAGTCGATTTTTTTTAGTCCTGGTACTAAGTTGTAAACATCTTTATTTGTAAGATCTTTGGTTAAATTTGCTAAACATTTTTGTTTGGTTCCTCTGCTAAAAATTCCTTTTTTTTCCCTCCCATTTTTAAATAGGTTTTGTCGTTGAACTGATACATTTTGATTCCATACATTTTATCATTCTTTTTTATGCCAAAATTCAAGAATATAATTATTTTGAGAGTTTTTTTCAAAAAAAAAAAATGTGTAGTTGTTACTTATGGCACTTGCCACGGATAAGTTCCTCTGTTACGAAGACAGCGATTTAAGCCGATAGGGTGCGTGTCTTGTTTTAAGTAGCGTTGGTGAATGTATATATTTGTAAAGGTTAAATTTCATAAAATTTGCAAGTTTAATTAACAGGGGGCCTGTACTATGTTTAAACCTCTTGCTATACTAAGTATCGAAAAAAAAAAATTGCGAAAATTGTAATTTAATTTTCCCGGAGTGATTAATAGCAAAAACAAAATCACGCATTATTAAATAAATATGCAAATGGTTTTTTTTCACTTTTCTAAAACATTTAGGGGTTTCTTACACCCGGGCGCCTTTATAGAGAAGACCGGCTCTGATTAGAGTAAATGATGCATTACACTATTTACATACATTATGCCTACCCATTAAGTTTATTATTAAATTACTTTTTTTTTAAATCTGCATCCGTGCCATCGAGAGGCTATTCATAATGAAAAAAAAATTGATATTTTTTAGGTTTTCAAATTACTTGATATTCAACATTTAATTTTTGTTTCAAGATATTAAACTCCAGACATAATAATTATACTTTAATGGTTCAATAACTAAATGATAAATGTTTTAATGAGTGAATCATTGAGTGTTTGTTCACGAATTGCCTTCATTGCGTTCAATTCAAATACGGATTTGCATGAATAAACCTGCAGATTGTTGCTTCTCAACGCGTTTCCGATTTGCATTTTACAAAAAATATTTTTAAAAATCTGTTGTACGCTGTTTTTTGAATGATAGATATTTAACCAAATGTTTTCATCAGAATAAATAATGAGTTCCAAAAGAGATATCTTTTGCTTACAAAGCTATTTTCGATGACTTTTGCTGTCGGAAAATGTTGCCCTTAAGAAGCAGTAGAAAGTTTTAGATTAAAAGAACGATCCTTATCAAACTCGTTATCCTACTCATATCCCGTTTTGCTTATTAAGCGTCAAATGCAATGCTAGAGATAACACTCATGACACGAAAAGTGAGTTGAATTAGAACTTCTTTTTTTCTGATGTTTCAAATCAAAGATGCTTCGTATGATCGCTATCATTCTAATTATTCGCACTTTCCTTTACATTGATTAAATAATTAACAAATAGAATAATTTCTCGGAGGCATTTTCCCCATTTTGTTTTTCTTCAACAAAACGTAAATTTGAGGATTCAATCTACATTTGAAATCATTTGACCTAG